>BRZM01000106.1:0-273113 GCA_033238685.1 Lates japonicus
GAGGAGAGACCGCCATCGCAGCAAGAGCCCCCGCAGACACCGCAGCCGGTCCAGAGACAGACGCCACCGCTCCAAATCCCCAGGTAAACAAACACAAACACCTGTCAGAGGAAGACCTGACACAGAGAAAAAAATCTAATACCATGCAGGAGAGAAACAATCCTTATATATGTATACTGTATATGTGATGATGGTTGTTTGGTATTAAGTCCTTTTTCGTTGCTCTGAACCAGGTCACCACAGGAGCCACAGACATCGCAGCCACTCCAAATCTCCAGAGAGGTGAGGGCTCCAACTTTCTATCTGCTCAGATAAGCTGAATCAGTCTCTGGTCTCTGAGACCTGAGCTGTGCATCAGATGATGAATTGTTTTTTTCTTTCACTTCACAGAAGCTCAAAAAAGAGTCACAAGAAAAGTCGAAGAGGAAACGAGTGATCTCCCTTTTACTTTTATATCCTTTGCTTTTTTTAATCTCCAAACTCTGAACTCTTGCTTCTAAATCTTGTATGATTTTTTTTTTTTTTTACTTTTTTTTAGTCTTCTTAAACGGCAAGTAATTTGAAGTTTAGATGTTGGACCACTGACCTCCTCAGGTCTAATCTTATGGACATTGTTGAAAACTGTTGGACATGTGTAAATATAGAAAATGTGTTTCTTGTAAACGTTTTCTGTACGTTAAGAATGAGTTTCACTCTTACCGATGTTACCTGTCATTGAAATAAAGATCCTGATTCGTTAGTCCTATGTCTCTGGGCATTTGATTGATTCCTGAGGAAGATGAGAGCTCACATGTTATTATATAGAAAGAATTAGTCTTTACTTGGGTTAAATTAAGCTTGGTTTTCACTATTTCATCTCCTTTATCTCCAATAAACTCAGGAAATTATTGTGAAGTCTCACATGTGTGAAATAAAGTGTAACTGATGACCGTGTATTTTGACTGAAGTCAGTCAGCACCCTGTGAACCTGCAGAACTGCAGAGGACGTGAATTCCTTGTATCTTCTCCAGCAAAACAAAAACCTAAAGAGGAGTTCTTAGTTTATTTAGTCTTTATTTAACAGAGTTAGTAAAGTGGAGACACAGGTTAACGTACTGTCTGTGCAGTCAGTTACATCTGGTGATAATATTCAGGTTCTACATAAACTGATCCATTACATCAACATAGTTACTCCAGATTTAATACAGAGCTGATATGTTTGGTTATAAACTTAAAATACAGAGCTACGGAAAGAAAAAAAACATGATTATTTAAGTCCAGGTACTAAAGTGGTGCATGTGATTAAAATCTGTTTGAATCAGTTGGGATTAATGACTATTTAACATGTCCACAGTGGAGGTTATTTAAAGCACCATCCCACTGTTATTACAATAACTAACATAATAAAATCTTACAGACCTTTGAAACTTGTTACTCTGTGTTTTCCATTGAAGGTTCTTTCTAAATTGATCATAATCAGGTTGAAAAAGGTTCTACCCATCCAATCCTGAGACTGTGGAAGCTGAATGTATGAAGTGCTGTCTGAGCCTTTAAAGCACTTTGTTTGAAGCAGTTTGTTTCACTTGCAGATGCAGCAGGCCTTTACCATCTGTTTGTCACAAATAATTTATACAAATCTTTTCCACAAATGTGTCCTAATGTGTATGTAATCAAATTCATTTTTCACAGTAATGATATGCCTTGATGGATTTAGAACCGCTGTGGCTCTTCCAGTTTGGCCAGAAACTCCTCTATTTCTCTGCACATTCGGTTCCTGCCTCTGTCTTTAATCCTTTCCAGGATTTTGATGCTGTTCTCTCTGAAGAAGGATTGTTCCGGTATCGCAGCCACCTTCATGTGATATTTTATTGACCTGTGGTGCTCCTGCCGATCAAAGTTTAGATATTTTGCGTAGCAGTTGTAAAGCATCTGTTGGTCTCCTGGTTCCAGATCAAGCTCTAGCAGCTCCTGGTACATCTGCTCAGCTTTAGCCAGGCCATGATTTAATTTTGCGTATATGTTTGCAAGGTCTATTCTCTTTACAAATGAAGACCCAGGATAAAGAGAAATCACCTCCTTGTGGAGACTGACTGCTCTGTCTATCTCACTTTGCTTTGGGCGACCGTCCCGGAAGAAAACGATCTTCCATTTGTAGCAACGTGCAGCACATCTTTTCAGATAACGTGCATCTGGATGCTTTTCCAGAGCTTTCTCTGCCAAATCAATAGCCTCATCAATGGAGATGTAGTATCTGTAAACCCTCAGTAATGATTTCATACCGTTATAACAGCTGACAGGATTTCTCAGGACCTTCTCAGCTAACTCATGCGCTTCATCTTCAATTCTTTCTCCTGTCTTAGCGCGTTGCTCAAGGTAGTAAACAGCCAGGTACAGGTTCTCTGGATCCTGTTCCTTGGCTTTTCTCATCTTCTCCAGGATGTCAGCCTCTAGCTCTGTGTCACTGCGCTTAAAAGTGCTCGCTACAGCTAACACATGGCTGCTCTGCCACTCCACCATGTCCGGCTGCATCCTGATGGCTCTCTGGAAGTAGTCTGCAGCCAGCTGCTTTTTTTCTCTGCTGAACTTCATCAGAGTCCAGGCTTTCTCTGCGTAGATCTCAGGATGCAGCTCGTCCTGTGATGGAGATGGGTACTCTTTCATCAGGGTCTCAACCTTTGACAGGTAAGCCTGACTTTCTGCTTGTTCTCCCTGATGGTAGTGCAGCCAAGCCTGGTTCCCATAGTTCACCACCAGCCATGGACCCTCGTCTGTTTTCCTGGTCTTACGGAGGGCCTCTGCAGCCCTGCTGAGGAAACTCTGGGAGTGGTCTTCAGGCCCCAGCTGGTGGCTGAGGTACCCCTGCAGGTTGTAAATGTGACCCAGCCAACTGTTTCCCTCCTCAGTGCCGATGTCCTCCAGCTTGTCCCTGACACGTAAAAGTTTGGACCTGCCGCAGGAGTCCAGATCCCAGGTGAAGTGGCACTGCAGGGCCTTCAGTTTGGCCTCCAGGGTCGTTTCACTCTGTGCAGCACTGGTCCGAAAAATAAAGACAAAAAAGTTGAATAATTAGAATAAAAGGTGTGCAGTGATGCAGGAGGAAAAACACTGACACAGGATCCATGATGTTAATATTCAGGCATCTGATGCTCCAGAATAAGACACTGAATAAACTGAATTATTTACTCACCTCATCCTCAGAGTTCGACCTGTTTTTGCTCTGAACACTGGTTTGAGTTTGATGGTTTGGAATCAGCAGCTGTTCCAGCCTCTGCTCTGCCGTAAATGATGTGATGCTGTGGAGTAAGACTCTTTAAATGTTCTCACTGAAGGGAGAGACTTTCGAAGGCGGAGCATTTCAGGAAACGCGAGTTCGCGGCAGAGCTGCGCGAACTGAGGCGAAGAAGTCTACTTCACGGACCTCCGGAGAAATAAGAAGAAATAACTCATAGAAACTGAGGGAAGATGCAGTCGTGAGGATGTTTTGAACACTGAGAACAGATTCGCGCGACTAAAGCGACGCGATATTTCCTCTTCCCCTCAGCCACAAAGCGCCTTGACTCTCGTTTCCCAGCAATAGAAACCTAACGCTTCATCACTGCCTGCTCCACTGGGAAGAAACAGAAAGCATGACTCTGCATTACTCCACTTCAAACTCCTCTGAAGTTGATTTATAAACGCATTAATGAAACACATCTCTATATTTAGTAAATGTAGAAACTGTGTGATCAATTAAATGACTGTGTTGTGTGGCTACATGTATTTTGCTTATATATTAAATTATATATTACATTTTGATTAACCGAACACTTCTTACTTCATAGAAATATATAACATATTGTGTATTTTTAATATTCGTATTTATTCATTTTTATTTTTTTAGTTTTTGTACTTTAGCAGTAGCAGTAGTGTAGTTATTACCTCCAGTACCGGTTCCTCTTCTTAACAGTTACGTGAGCGACATAAATTCTGCAGCTACGTTTTAAAACCTACGCAGTTTCCGTAAACTGCGCACGACAGAACGTTTCCTGCGTATGTAGCTGTGTAGTTAGCAATGGCGGAGCTCAAAGAGGCGGACGCTGCTCAGCTACACCAGGAGGACGTCGATATCAAACGTGAGTAAACTGCGCTGGTTTCACACCTGAAGTCAGATTTCAGGACAGTAAAGCTCAGCTTTTACTGTACTTTACTCACCATCAGCGCTGTGCAGTGAATTCACGGAGAAATTGAGTTTGGAACTGCTAAACTAAACGAGGGCCTCACCACGGAGCTCCGCCGTAGGACCTAAATAGTCAACAACAACAAGGACAAAAGGGGCTGGAGCTAATATGAGCTAAACAGCTGTAGTTACCAGCTACCTGCATTCGTTAAAGCCCGTCCGTAGAGGTTTTATCCGGGTGTTATATTTGGGTTGTTCGACAGTTTCGGGTGACACGGTCTCATCACGGAGCTGCGCTGCAGGACCGCTCAGTTCGGACACTTGAAACGGTCCGTTTGTTACCGGTTGAACGTTCACCGACACACGGTTCTGTCTGTTTCAGCACTAAACAGAGAGCAGCTCACTGGCTTCAGCTCCGGCTCAGAAACTGAGAGAATATTTTTTTGGGAGGAAAATATCAAGCGTTAAGTTTTTGTGTCTCATTTCGTTTCTCATTCTAAACGTTAATTTAACGGCTGCATTAAATTTGCTGTAACTTTAATGCAGGTTGAAGCGTCCTGTGCAAAGCCAGGGATGGAGGAAATCTACAAATATAAAATACAGTCAACAGAAAGTAACTGCACAGTCAGATGATAATTAAAGTCATGCAGACACATCAGCTCCAGCTCCCACTGGTCAACAGTTCCTGACATCTGCTCATAGTTTTGTAGCTGTTGAGTTCCTGAAAATATCAATATGCTGAAATCTGTTGTTGTTCCTGCCTCTGTGTCTCTGAAGGTGCTGAGGGTGGAGATGCTCCTTCAGCCGGAGACCAAGCTGCAGGACAGGCAGCGAAGGATGAAGCTGCTGCAGATAACGACGCCAAACCCTCCACCACGACCACCGGTAATTTCACAACAGCTGTGAGACGATTTCAGGAGAGTTGGTTCAAACTTTAAAGACTAACTCACATTTTTCTTTTCTACAGAGAGACACATCTCCATCCAAACTAAACTGGAGGGCCTCGAGATGCTGGTTGATCTGAACGGAGGTAAGTCCAGTGTCAGATGGGAACCTTCTCTATTTTTTCTCATAAAAATTCTCTACACTAAATGAAGAACTGTGTCATCTGGTGTCTTCTCTCATCAGCGGGTCGTAAGTCGTGTCCTCTGTGTCCCGAGGAGAAGTTTAAAGCCTGTTACAGCCACAAACTCCGCCGACACCTGCAGAACCTCCACTGGAAAGTCTACGTGGAGTTTGAAGGTAGGAAGACCAAACTTTGAGCTTTTCTCTTTTGATTTTACAGTAGCACATTTCATTTATCTGATTTCCAGATGAGTAAAAACAGAAATGTGTTTCTACTTATATCTGAGTCTCAGTAAATCAGGCTTAATGTGAGGAATTAAATCCTGTGTCTCTGACTCTTGGTGTTTAACAGGTCAGAGGATGTGTATCTGCCACCTGCCCTGCAGAAACCTGAAGCCCAGCCTCAGCGGAGATCAGGTGAGAGATTAAACTCAACCTGCAGCTCAAGTTACAGCTGCAGCTTCAGGCAGGATCACTGCAGATGGTCTTTATAAATGACTTATTCTGACTTTTTCTGAAACTTGTTATCAGCAGAAATGGACTCTCAGAGTCATTCCTCCTGCAATCTGTTCATTCATTCATTATGTATTCTTTCTGCTTATTTTAGAAATAACTAATTTGGTTTTATAGGAAAATAGACATAGGCAGAAACTCCACTGCCTCCTCTACAGTTTGCTGGAAGAAAACGACAAACATCGTGCGTTGTTTTTTGTCTGAACCCGTTCCAGGCGTCAGGACGACACGTGGCTCACTACCACTGTGTGGTGTGCTCGGTCACCATCGCCCGTAAGACGGACATGATCAGCCACCTGAAACGCCACGTGAACAAAGGCGAGACGGAGGCCAGCTACTCCGGCAGCTCGGACGTACCGTTTGAAGAGCCCGGTAAATAACATCACCTATGACTGTCCAGGCTGAGTGAAACAAACCATTGATTAGTGGTAAAATAAACCAGAGTGTGATGATGTGTGTGTGTGAGCAGCTCCGTCCGGTCAGGCCTACGAAATCATGAAAGAACTTGGAACAAACGTGCAGCTCCTCCCGAACCACACCACCCCGCAGAAGAGCGACACCTACTTCAACCGCAAGATGAAGACCAACAGGTCAGCAGAGGCACCAGACCTGTTCTTAGATACTGAGTTGAATGTGAAGAAAAATGGTTTAAGCAGAGTGTGTGTGTGTGTTTCAGGCAGCTGGTGTTTTGTTCGCTGGCTGTGCTGGCTGAGGAGAGAAGTCCACTCGAGTGTCTGGATGCTTTTGGAGCCACAGGTGAGACAGCGATGATCCACCGTTACAACAAAACATCTGTTTTTACACCTGTTTTATGCTGAAGGTGAAACATGATTTGAAAGAACAAATTCTACCAAAATACTCGCAGAAAACAAAAACAAACCCACTAGTTTCACTTGTGGTCTCTCAGGGATCATGGGCCTCCAGTGGGCGAAACACCTTCGTAACGCAGTCAAAGTGACCATAACCGACATCAGCGACGTGTGCGTCAAAATGATCAAAGAGAACTGCGAGCTGAACCACATCCGGGTGGACGGAGGCTCGCGGGTTCCCCGGGGGTGCGACGGGGGAAGCGGCGAGGTCGAGGGAGTGCCCATCGCCGCGGTGGAGGTCGCCAAGATGGACGCCAACGTCATCATGCACCTGCGGCCTTTTGACTACATGTGAGCGAGAAGATTCTCTCTCTTCAATGAGGATTTGTTCTCTGACACTGGCCTGGATGCACGAAGGGTTTTAAATTCTGTAAACCCGCCTCTTAAACATCGGTCACTTTCTGTCTTGAATCTTTCAGTCACTTGGATCCGTTCGGGACAGCGGTGAACTACCTGGACGCCGCCTTCAGAAACGTCCGTAACCTGGGCATCATCTCTGTGACGTCCACAGACACCGGCTCCCTGTACGCCAAGTCTCCCAACGTCACCCTGCGTCACTACGGCTGTCACATCGTACGCACCGAGTACTACAAAGAGCTGGCTGCTCGCATGGTGGTCGCCACCGTGGCCAGGTAGGACTTCAGATTACAGAGATACAGAGACCAGAGGAAACTGTCCGAACTCAATCCTGATGTCTCTGTGTGTCGCAGAGCGGCGGCTCGCTGTAATAAAGGCATCGAGGTGCTGCTGGCCGTTGCGCTGGAGCATTTCGTCCTGGTGGTGGTGAGAGTCCTCAGGGGTCCCACACAGGCGGATGAGTCGGCGAAGAAGTTACGAAAACTGGTCCACTGTCAGTGGTGTGAGGAGAGAGTCTTCCTCAAACAAGGAAACATGGTGGACGGTGAGGAGGCTGGTACACGCTTCATAGCAGACATAGCATATCAGGGATGACACCGTGTTTCCCTAACTGTCTTTTAATCCTAACTTAATCATTACTGACAGTGTCTGTGAAGCTGTAGATAATTAAAGGAGCTCTCTGCAGAGGAGCACAGAGAGCAAACTGTGGAGAGTAAATCATGTCCTAACTCGTGTTTCTTCCAGACACGCTGCCCTGCAACTGTCATGGAAGTCTGCCTGGAAAGACAGCGGTACAGCTGGGACCGTTATGGTAAATAGATCTTTAAGACTTTGTTCTGGGGGGCAGGTTAGAGGTACAGTGCAGTTACAGGTGTGTGTATGTCCAGGTGTGGTCCTCTGTTTAACACGGGCTTCCTGAGGAGGATGCTGTCGGCGGCGGTGCAGCACAGCATGGACGACATCCAGCCGCTCGTCAAAACTCTGATCTGCGAGTCCGAGTGCACCACCCTCAAGTCTTTAGTCCACGGGCCGTCGGCTCTCACCAACCAAGGTGAAACAGCAGCCTCACACATGTGACTGATTCCTGTGTGATGAAACACGTTTACAGAACATCCTCTCTCCTCTGCAGTGGAGTGTGGAGTCGTCATTAAGACCTTACAGAGCGGAGAGGAGTCCGGTCCTGATCAGTCTGGTGAGTCAGTCGCACAATTTTTATAAATCTCTGTTTATCAACCGGGCAGATCAGTTTCCTCCAAACTCAGAAAGTACCATCAGAGGCTGAGAGCAGAGACTTTACCTCTGTCCTCTAGAGGGCAGTGTGGCACAACCCTCAACACAAGGTGCAGGAAATACCTTTATCTTACTTTTAAATCTCCTCTTAAGTTCCTTTTTGTCTAGAACAAAACATCTCCAGTTTCACAGTCTGTTTAATCTGTCTTTTCTATGGCTGCACCATCACAGAAAATGAAAATATTCTAGATGTTTGTGCATCTTTTTACACACAATTCCCCAGATTCAACCTGATGTATTCAGACGGAGGTTGATGAAACATGTCTGACATAAATCCTGCTCAGTTTTGTTCAGATGTAATGTTCAGTTTTCCTGCAGGGAAGAGGAAGACCGGAGAGGAGTCTGGGAACGTAGTGAAGAAGCTGAAGTCTGATGCATCTCTGGAACACCCGCCTTTCTACTACAGCATCCACCGCCACAGCATCCGAGGCATGAACATGCCCAAGTGAGTGACCTCTGACCCCTGACACACTGTTGGTTCAGGTCTGCACGAGGGATTTGTCGACAGTAAAACAAATATATTGTGAGAATTCATATTATTTCTCCATCCAGGTTGAACAAGTTCCTTCAGTACCTGACCGAGGCCGGCTTCAGGGTGAGTCGGACTCACTTCGACCCTACAGGGGTTCGAACCGACGCCACGCTGGAGCAGTTTAAATCCGTCCTCACCAAGTACAGCGTCCCCACGTACACCAACGCCACCGCCACTCAGACGAGCGTGAGCACAGAGAAGACGGTGTGAAAGAACCGGGCAGAGCCGGAGGCTGATCCTCAACCTGAGAGGAGTCGGACGTCATGCCTGGATCCAGAATGGCTCTGTGCTCGGTTACTTGTCTTAGTTTGACTGAATCTCTGCTGTTTCTTAAAACCCAGACAAAGTTCTGACTGCACTGATATCTTAACAACTACCAGCTGCTTTCTTTGGGTGAGCTTTTATTATTAATCAAACCAAAACTGATGTGGAGTTTTATTCAGACTGCGAAACAAACTGATCCTGCAGCACAGATGAGCCCAGTTTATCCACAGCGTCTCTATTTATTTCAGATTTCTCTTTAAATTCCTATTTTCCAACTGGTTCGTTGTCTATTTTTGTTTCTTCTGTCTTAAAAACTTAATAAACTATTTCTGCAAAGACAGAATTTGCTGATTTCTCTGCCTGTGCTGCTCTGAAGTTCTTTATTTGGCAAACTGACTGTGTCATTTTAGTTTATTAATGTGCTGAACATCCACAGATCCATCAGTCACTCCAAAGGTTAGAGACCTGCTTTAAGGCTTCATATAATATTCATCATGTTTTACATAATAATAATAATAATAATAATGATTTGACTGTTTGATGAACCTTTTTATTTTTTCTTCCTCTGCTGCAGAAACTATTCGTCACCTCTTCTTTCAGTGTAAACACAAAAAATATGCGCAAATTATTTGTCTCTTAAACGGACAGTCTGTAATTTTCTGCCGCTAGGGGTCTCTCAATCAAAACTTTAAAAAAGTGACGTCGTGAAGTAGCGTGGGATCATGGGAGTTGTTGTCTTCACCACCAGGAGGTTTTTACCAGCAGCTGAATTATCCAGACGTCCGATGACTAAAGTCCTTCATCTGGTTAAAAAAGAAAGTTCATCTTACTCTGTGTCCAAAACTGGCGACCACAACATTTACGCATGCGCAAAGAGGAGATGACTCCATCGACAGACCAGGTGAAACTGACCGTTACCTTGGTTAAAATGACAGATTTTTTCTCTGAAAATTGCTGGAAACGTTTGGGATAATACAAGTACACAACTCAACAACATATAAAACACAGGTCTGGTCGTTAGGAGACATTTTAAAGCAGAAAAGTGACGTTTTACACATTTAAAAAGCAAAATATTCACAGGTTTATTTCTAATGATTATTTTAACGTCCTGTCTTTAATTCAGTCCTCCATTTTGTTCCTCATCTCCAACAGCAAAACAGAAAAATACCTTCTGTTCATTTATGGTTTAATATTTTTCCAGTTATTATTCTCTCTTCTTCTGTCATGTGCTTTTGTATCGTCTGTGTTGTTGTGTGAATAACACAAGTAAAATAACCTTCGTGTTAAAATGAGTGGAAGTTTTGGTGTCATTAATGTCAGTAGATGACTTCAGTATGTGAGTTTGACTAAATAGAATTGTAGTTGTT
Organism: Lates japonicus; assembly: GCA_033238685.1. NCBI lineage: Eukaryota > Metazoa > Chordata > Actinopteri > Centropomidae > Lates > Lates japonicus. The sequence goes on from BRZM01000106.1 coordinate 10,393, forward strand.
TGTTATTTGTTGATGTGAACAGGTTCAGGTCGCTGATGGATTAAACCAGTCTCCGCTCTCAGAGCATCATGTGTGATTATCAGGCGCCTTCAGGGATAAAAAGTGAGCTGGCTTTTCTGGCTGAGCGTCAGCGAATGACAGAGGAGGAAGAGGAGGAGGAGGAGGAGGAGGAGGGCGTGTCTCTCCTCTCCCCCTCCCTCCCTCCCTCCCTCCTTCACTGCTGCCCGCTGCAGATCGATGTGACGGCGTCTGTACCTGAGGACTGAACCCTACCTGTGGATCCTCTTCCGGCGGCAGCACCATGGGGATCTCTGCGTCCAGTCTGCTGGATGAAAACAAATCCAACTACATCAAAGGTAAAACACAGACCAACACGCGGATTGATGTTTGGAGCGCGTTTTGGTGCGAGGAGGCGAGGACGCCGCGCGCCCTCACCGCCTTCCGTTTAACAGCAGGGAAACAGGCGTCTGTTAGAGTCGGTGTTTAACTTCCACCTCTGCTGCTCGGAGTGCTCTGGAGCTCCAGGTCTGGTTGTTGGTGAGAGGTGGAAATGAACCAGAGCAGCGCGTTTCCTTTTTCTCTTTACGCTTCAGATGAATCAATGAATTTCAGTCTCATTCATCTGTGTGTTAAAATCTTGTCTCCTCACTTTATTATCAGTCAGCTGAGAACTTGTTTTCAGAAATGTGAACCTCTGCTCAGAAACCCGTCAGACTGGTTTCCTCTCTGCACAGAAATGTCCTCGCAGACTGAAATTCACCTTCCTCCAGGCACTTTGTTTAGTCAGGACAGGATTTAATGCTGTTTCTGGGTGTTTTCAGCCCTCCGTTATCTGCGGTGCTGATCAGGTCACTCCAGCCGTTCCAGTCCAGCAGGAGAAGGAAAAGTGAGAGGGGAGAGTTCACTCTGTGCCAACACCTGTTTCCTCTTTTGTCTTTCGTCTCCTCTGTCGTTGGGTGTGTCCATGCGGGGATGTGTAGCCAGGACAAAAGATGCAGCTCAGTTTTTACTGTGTGTAGATGGAGACTACAGCAGACAGGTGCAGACTCTAACAGGTGGATGCTACGCGTGTCCACATTAAGAGACTAAATCACAGGGAAATATCTGAGCAGGAAGTTTCTTTAAGTTCACTTTGTTCAGATGTTATAAGATAAGAAGAGACACAAGTATCTATCAGACTAATTTCAGCTTCAAAGGTCAGAGGTTAAACCTCAGTAGGACCATTGGTGGTGGAAATGTCGGGATGATTCAGGCTCCTGAGAGGATGAAACAGGTGTGTTTGTTCAGATGAGAGGTCAGGGCTGATGAGTGATGTCACCTGATAACACCTGCAGGTCAGAGCAGAAAGCTGGGCTTCCATAGTAACTGTCGAGTCCTTTATTCACCCAGTGTTGTCCTGAACCGGGGGCTCTTTGGTCTCTGGTTGATGCTTTAACCCCGCAGGCTGCCGCAGCATCCCGAGACTCAGTCTTTCTGCACCGGTCTGCACCTCGCTGTGTCTGTTAGAAAACACCTGGGTCACACGAACAACACCTGAGGTCAGGGCTCAGTTAAAGGCAGCTGTTGAAAGGTGAAAAGTCAGAGAGCAGCTCCAAACACCAGAGACAGAACTTTACAGCAGTGAGGAGAAAGCAGCAGAATATAAAGTAAAAATACCACCGTGTCTGTTGTTGATGTTGACACTGGTTGCGTTGCCTCTGCTGTTGCCGTGGTAACGGGACAGTCTCATATGTTCAGACTGGGAATGGAAAAGTAAAAATATGTGTCGAGCATGTGTCCGGTGAAGTGGCTCTGAAGTGGAAACTCATGGAAATGTTTATTTTAGTGTATTTTGTTGCTACAGTTGATATCACAGGCGTCCTCGCTCTGCCAGCTGGCCTCTGTAAATCACACGCTGTATATGCTGGAGGCTGGAGGAAGCCGCCTCTCACACTCTCTGGTTTAATGGGATCCTCTGGGTGCTTTTTATCTCGTGCAGCTCTTGTTGCAGCTCTTCGGCCTCCATCTGCAGACTTCAGGACATGTCTGCTCTTTCATCTTTGTTTCGTCAGATTTTCCTGGCTGCTGCTTTAGCGGAGGGCGAACTCAGAGTTTTGGGGCCAGAGCAGTGACACGGTGCACCCATTTCTCATGGTGAAAACATTCCCCTCTCTCTCTGTGTCTCTCTCTCGGTCTGCTGCAGTGAAGTGTGTGTGTGCAGGGTGGAGGGTAGTTTGTTGAGTGTGTGGTGGTAGTTAACAGGGCTGGGTTGGATGAGTTGATCCAGCTTCAGTACTTGTGATTCATGAACTGACAACAGTCCAGTTTTGGTGGAGGCTGATCCCCCGACGCTGTGATACAGTTTTTCTGACTGATGTCATTCGTCTCCTCTGTGTGTCGGTCAGTGTTTTGTCTGTGTGAGTTTCATTTTTCTTTCGTATTTGACAGTCACAGAGTGGAGAGAAACCCTGGGCTGAGACCACCTGCCTCTGTATAGTAATAATTACAGTTAGAGCGACAACAAAAAGGATTAATAATTAAATAAACGTTCCTCGGTCTCAGCTTTACTTTGGTGGGGAACCAGAAAACTGAAAGTCTTTGGACTGTGGAGTGTTGGTGTTTTTGTTTCCTGGTTTCTGAGTAAATCTGAGGAGAGAAACAGGTCGACTCAGGCAGATACAGAACAGTGATGAAAATTTAATCTGCATCTCCTACTTTAAATACTTCATAATGAGGTTCTGGAGGCCATATTTCACTAATTATTCCAGCATGTGTAGTTGGAGCTTCACTGATTCTCAGTGGATGTTTTCCAGACTCAGACCTTGTGAGATGTAGTTTGGCTCAGTGAGGCTGTAAAACGTGGAATCCTGTGTGGAAAATAAATATTCCAAACCACAGGTATAGATGTTGTTTGCAGTGATGATGAGGATGATGACGGTTATGACATTTATTTGTCTGAGCAGGAGATTGGAGTCGTACATCATCCACATCTGGTGGCGAGCGACGATCCGTCTTTACTGTCCACATACTTTATCAAAGAGGCAGAGAAAGTCGACAGGGTGCAACATCTGCTCCGCTGACTCTCTGCCTTACTCAACAGTTTGAACTGTTTCCTTTAGACCGTTGCTCATCCCTTCATGACTCAAAGGGATGAGTACCAGGGACCGCTACTGTGCCAAAGTCTGTTCCCCCTCCTTGAAGAGTGTTTCCCCTCTGTTAGGAGGGTGTTTCCTGCAGGTCAGGCACAGCACAGGGAGGAGGTTGAACCTGTGAACCTGTGAACATACAGTATTTTGAGTCGCAGCTGAAAATGACTGGATGCTAGAGCTGGAACAGAAGGTGGGTTTGTGTCCTGTTGTGAGGTGAGAGCTGCTCTGAGAACTTCAGTGGAGTAAAGTTCAGTTGAAGGAGCGACACAGCAGTGTGTCTGCAAATGGCTGCAAAGAATCAAACGTCTCCTCCTCCTGGAAACACAGGCTTTAGTTTGTTACATCACATGTGAAGACAGAATATATGTCAGCCATGAAATGTAGTCTGTTTTAATGCAGGACGTTTTATTTGTAGCCTAATGGTCCTAACATGGCTGTAACAGCTGGAGGGATTCTGGCCTTCTCCGTCTTTGTTTTTGCTGTCAGTGTGCCATTCTTCATGCTGTGTCACTCTGCCTCCAGCTGCCATTACACAATCCCTCAGATATTCAGAGGAGCTGAGAAACTTGTGAGACTTTTCCCCCTGTTAGATCTGAGTCCGCTGCTCTCCACAAAGAGAGGAAACTGCTGCTCGGACTCTCTGCTGGAAACCCACCTGTTGTTTACTCGGACTGACCCAACAAGTGTCTGCAGAACACAGTGTAAATACAGCAGAATCTGCTGCCATGCAAACAACTTCTCAGCATGAAAAACCTGCTGTGAGCGGCCAGAACACGTTTCTGTCTCCAAATCTGTCTGAAAGGAAAAGACTGAAACTATAAAACTCTCCTTCATCATGTCAGATATGATCAGGGAGCTGATGCTGCTTTAAGGTTTAAGAGGAGGCTCAGGTGTGAAGATGCAGGTGAACTGCTACATTCAAATCTCCTGTCTTCCTGTCTGAGGAGCCAAGACCAAAACCACGAAGCGAGTCCACATACTTGTGGCCACATTCAGCTCATATCTCTGTCAGGTTTTTCAGCCTCCACCTGTGAGCTCATGTCTGTATGCAGGCCATGTTTAGTGTAAACAGGAGGAATGAAGACAGAAATGTCAGGACTGTGCGTTCAGACCTTTACATTCTTTACATCATCCAGGTGTGATGGCATGAGAGCGTCGAACAGGCTCTGCAGCTCGTTAAAGTCAGCGACAGACAGACGGCTTTATGGATGAGTGACGCCCATCTGAAGCAGCTTTAATGACAAGGTGTGTGCAGAGAATATCTTTAATGAAATCACATCATGGCAGTGAAACCTGCCAGCTCTGTGAGGGATGTTTATTGAAGTAACCTTCTCTCTCGAGTCGCACAGCTGAGCGAGAGATAAATCTCTGATCATCTGGAATCCTCCAGAACACTCTTCCAACCATCTGGATAAAGAATATTCTGAAAACGCAGAGGGAAGGATATGATGTGAGCTGAAAGACAATTAATACAGACATGATGATTCAGGGTGACTTACAGTGTGTGAGCGTATCTTTACCCTCAGTGTCTGCTGAGGATAAACGACCATAAATCAGCTCAGAAGTCACACAAGAGAGATCCTCCTCACAGTCCAGAACTTTCCTGAGAATCCTCAGGTTTTATATTAACAAACAGGAGCTGATCTCAGCTACGTTTCTGTCTTTCTTTACATCAGAGAGTTGCACATTTCTCTCAGTTTTCTCTTTTCTGAACCTTCAGAGATGGAGCCACCTGACTATAACATCCAGTCCCAGTCAGGCAGGTGTGACCCTGTGAGGACTAACTCCTGCTGCTGTGTGTCTCATTTGAATGGACTCGAGCTGAAAGTCGCTGTGGTCTGTCTGCTCCTTCCTGTGTGTGCACTCTCAAAATACACACACTCGTACCTCTGTCAGCAGCTCGCAGCCCCCTCCTCTCCTCACACACTCGCTGCGTCTTTGTCCGACATTTTTCTGCTGTGCAGTGACTTGTTGAGCGCCTCGGGTATTTCCTGACTGACGACACAAAGAGACTTCTCTCTGGACTCTCATCGTGTCCTTATATGTACAAAACCACATGAATGATTCCTTAATATTTTATTCTTTTACCGTGTTTCTAAAGAGCTCTGGGTGTATCTGGATGTGTTTTATTAACGAGCTCTGACTGTGTGGAACTTCAAACTGCTGAATAAATGTCAGCAGTGTCTCTGCATACCTGTTCAGTTTGTCATGTGTGTTTAGGACAACACTAATGACATGTGCTGACATGTCATTGTTCCATACCCACCCTCAGACAACACAGTGACACTCACACTCCTGTAACAAGACACTCACAGCTCCCTGTGATTTACCTGTTGGACACGTCCATCAGAGATTCTCCTCCCTGGAGATGAATTGTCTTTTGTAACGCGAGAACTCCCTTCGTCATATTTTCTATCTAAATCATACGAACCTGAGTGATTCATTTAGATACAGAAGGTGCTGGAAAATTCCACAAACCCTCCCCACACACCGACAAAGTCAAGATTCATTTAAAGGCTGCGTCTCCACACACTTTGCAAAAGACAATAGAAGTACCAACACACACTGCGTCTGATGGGGTAGATTAGTGTGGGAAGATAACAGCGGAACAAATAAACACGCTCTGAAACTGGACAAGTTTGGTGAATAAAGTCCACGGAAAGTTTTCTGCTCCAGCGTGAAACCAAACAAACCATGAATCTCAGATGTATCAGTGGAGGTTTCACTGGGTCTGATGTGTGACAGGCGTCAGTTTGTGCAGGTGATCTGACCTCAGATCATTTTGTGTATTCATACGTTTTTCCTTGTTTGTGCGTCCTGGAGAAGACTCAATTGAAGGCCCAGATCTTACTGAAATGTATTGTTCCATCATTTATGTTTCCTCTATCAGAGGTGTTCTAACATCTAGATCTTATCTTGTGGTGAATTCAGTTTTGTAGGTGACTAAACAAAAGCGGCACTCTTTAAATATTTGCCTGTTCCACCTGTGCCACAAATCGCTGTGGGAAACACTTTTATTTATTCTTCAGTTAAACAGGTTTTGTTTTTGGTCCTCTCTGATTTGTTTGTTGGACGATGTCCCAGAAACATGGTGCAAGTGATGAGTTGTTGATGCAGATCCAAATTTGATTATTGAAAGAATTTCTGAACATTAATATCTTGAATGATCTGAGTCTGGTACACTTTAGTATAGCTTCCATTCACTGATCTCTCTGACTGAGTGTTTTCTCAGTGTTTAACTGATTAAATCAGGTTTTTTTCTGATTTAAAAAGTTCTTTAAACACGAGTAAAGACGCCTGATTGTTCTCTGAGTGTTTCATCTCCTGCTCTCTGACATTATTAATGTTGAACAGCAGGTCTCTCCTGTGAAGTGGAGTCGACAGCTCACACTCAGAGTTCACATACCAAACACTCACATACCAGCAGATGTCTCAGGTAAAGGACAATACTCATGTCAGTGTGTATGTTCAAAGAGTTCCTGGTGGCTGTAATCATTCCTCCTCACATGCTAAGTCATGATTTGTAGATGTGATGATAACATTTGTTTCAACAACATTTAGATATTCATATGTTTCTTGGCTGCAGCTGCAGAGAAGTGGCTAACAGATGAAATGCTTTAAACTCACTGTAGGATTCCTCTGTGGGTTTAGAGGTGAGAACAGTTTCTTTACTTAAACCCACAGTATAGATTATTCTGCAGGTGTGGTTCGTCAGGTCTTCATGTGGAACAGGTGGAACGTACCACACACACACAGTCGTACATCGTCCTGTCGTACCTGCAGTGTTTGTACCCATCACGAACAAAAGTTTGTTAGTTTCATGGGTCATTATCCAACACGTCTTGTAGCTTCTGACCTTCCTCTGACCTCCGTCCTGTCGGCCTCGCTGCAGTTTGGTTGCACCGAGCTCAGGAATATTTGAACAAACGTTCGAGCTGCAGACCAGCATCGTCAGGTAGTTCGTTTGCTGTGTCTGAGTCAAAAGGTGTGAGTCACAGCTGGAGGAAGCTGTTCACCACGGATGTAGAAATAAAGAGTTGTGTTTGGAGTCGTGAGTCCAGAGAATCTGTTCCAGGTGACTGAAGGTTTGCAGAGGAGCTGACCTCAGGGTCCAGCAGGCAGCAGGTTGATCCCATTCTGGATGTGAAGCAGGTGGAAGTGGAAAATATAAAAGACGCAGGAATGAAAATATCCAAATGAGTGTCCAGCTGTGCTTCTGCAACAGAACCTCCACATAGACGGAGGTGGATACAGGTGCTGGTGCAGTGGTCTCACAGCAACAGGGTCCTGGGTTTGCATGTTGTCTCCAGGTGCTCTGGTGTCTGACATGCAGGTCTGGTTCAGTTGAAGATCAAATCATCAAACTGTGTGAGCTGCTGAAGGATTCTGATCGTCAGAAAACTGAACAAAAACTGTGTGGTGCAGTGTGAGTGTGAGCTGTGACTGACGTGTTGTTGTCCATCCAGAATGAGTTTAGTCTTTGTAGGTTTCTATGATCTGAAGATCTGGGTTCGAGCACATGTTCTGTGTTAATGATGTGAACAGTCCAGACCTGCTCTATATGAAGAGTTCCCTGAGAATAACTTCAGCTGTGATATGAATAAATCAGACATGACCTGACCTGAAGGAGAGTGATGGGTGTTTGTTATCTCTGCAGCAGACGGGGTGCATCCAGCCTCTCCTGACTCAGCTCCACAGGATCCATCTGAACCTGTGTTTTAAACACAGAAACAACAAAAAGATTCAATATTCTCAAAGTTTCCCACAGAATAAAAGAAAGAGAAGTTATTTTATGTGTGTATGGGATAAGCTGGCAGCTCCAGGGAAAGAGTGGGCGAACAACTTTTATTGGATTAATTAATTGTCACACAACATTCAGTTCTCACCATACATTTCTAGTTTTTACAGTGTGGAACGCCCTTCAGTAACGAGACTGAAACCTCTCGTATCTGACTGATGTGACCTTAATAAACATAAACATGAGCAGAGTCTGTGGTGAACTCGGCTCCACCTTTACACGACTGCCTGAGCCACATTATTGGTGTGTATGTAAACACATTAATGTTTGCATAACTCTGAGTGTTGGTTGCTGCCGTTGTGTGTTGTCGTCGTGTGTGTGTGTGTTGTTCAGAGGCGAGTTCTGTCTGTGGTTTATTTTCTCCCCACGACACAATTACGTTGCTTTTTGTCTGTTTCTGCTTTAAATCGTGTCTTTACAGTCTGTGCTCACCACTCCGCTCGTTGTTCAGTTTTACTGGTGTTAGGGTTTTTTTGCAGATAAGAAGAGGCAGATGGCTGAAACTGGCACATTTACAGTGATGCTGATTAATAAGAACTGTCCCTGTAAGCAACAAAAACAAGGCAGTAACTGTGACTAATCAGGAATGATTCATTCATTTATTGTTTTGTTTATTAAATATCAAGTTGTCTGAGCCCAGGCTGATTTATGAGGGACTATATGAACATGATTTATGTAGTAAGGGGGAAGAAGTATTCAGATACTTTACATAACTCAAAGTACCACATCGCATTGAGTCATGTTGAGGGTGATGTAACTTTTTAATTGTTCAATCTGTGGAGTGTTTTACTCTCTGCATCCATGAGACCGCCAGAGTCCACGTGCTGTTTCATCATAGCTGGTGTGTGCAGATGTTTGTGTACCCACCAATGTGTTGTGTCCATGTGGCGTCTGCACAACAACTCTGCATGAGCTCTCCTGTTGTAACTGAGTGTAATTCTCTTGTCTAAATGTTTTTGTGCAGTTCAGCAGATGAAGCAGCTCCTCTTCTTCTTGCGTGGATGTTGCCGTCTTGATTTGATTTGTACTGCACATGTAGACAACAGTCTGCTGAGCATGTATGGAACACGTCCTCCAGTCAGAGTATAAATCTCTGGTGTGTGCAGCCGTCTGAGGCTTTAAGAGACTTTTAATGGGATCTGGTAACTTTGTCCTTGTTCGTCTGAAGGTGCGTCTGAATGTTTCCTCCCTCCTCTGACTTCCTCTCTGTTTGCATAACCATTTAACCTGAAAAGAGAATACATTAAACAAACAGCAGCTGGAGATATTTTGCATAAACAGCAGTGATCAGACGAGGGCTGACGTCAGAGCCATTCAAATGAACTCAGAGCAGCTTGAACTGAGATGAACTCAGAAGAGGAATCACTGAAGATAAAAAGAAAATGAGCAGAAAATGTCGGTCAGTCAAACAGCTGCAGACCGAGCCTCTGAAGGACCGAAGCAGCTGACGGATGAGATGAATCTCCTGCACGGCGTGGTCTCAGGGTTTGGAGCTGCAGTGTAGGAGCAGAAGAATAAAACTTGTCCAGCGTCTGTAAGAAGAAACCTGCTGCTTTTATGGTCCTCCCCCTGAGTGACTCACTGCTTCTGCTTTATTGGAAAAAGGTTAACCTCCAACCTGACTGGAAGCTGCTGTGGAGAGGGAGGACAGCTACAGAGGAGGACTGGGTGTAGTCTCTTGTCTCTGGAGATGCAGAATGATTTACGTTCAGATGAAGAAATCGTTTCTTGCAGAATGTGAACTGTAGCTTCTCTCTGTGTCTGTGCTCCATGAGCTGAGTTTTTAGGAGCGCCACCTGCTGCTGGTCTCAGCTCTGTCCAGGTTTTCTTTGAAGAACAGACTCGATGGCGTCAGTGGAGGAAAAGCTCGGGCTCATTCAGGTTTGGATCTAATTATCCTCAGGTCTACGTTTGACCAGTTCTGACTTTTCCTCAGGTCTTCTGGGGATCAGGTCTTGTCTATTTCTGCACCAGAAACCTGTGGCATCGTGTTGCCGAGCTGAGTCTGTGGTCACCAATCAGCAGATGGAAACTGCCCGCGACAGGATATCCACTCTGATTAGCTGATCGGCGGGGGAATGTCCTCGCCAGGGTCAGCGGGGAGACGAGACACACACACTGACCTTTACACACTGCATTGTTTAGGCCTGAGGAAAAAACATGGCGCTCCCCTGAGATTCCCCATTAACAGCTTCAAACTGCAGCTGCTGATGAAGAGAACTGCCCCCTCCCTCACTGACACCGTAAAACAACAAAATCCTCCAGAAACACTCTTCATCAGTGTTTCATTTATCCCTGAAAACACACCAAATCTAACTCTCAAAAGCCCTTAATTAACAAATGAAGTCATGTACAAGTTTCCCCTTAATTTAGACTTCATGTGTTTAATAAGTTTACTCCAGATTGGAGGCAAATTAATGGATTGTAACATGCTAAGGGTTTATTAGTTTTTAAAATGGATTAAGGTTTTTTTTTTACCCCTTTAAAAAATCTGCATTTTAAGGTATAAATTAAGGGAGGGCTTTCATGTTGCTGGGTCACTTTTAAAGGACTTTTACAGCTGAAATACAATCCACTCATTCAGTAATTCACCACTTATTAAAGCTCTGTCTGTGTGGTTTCAGATACTTATATTAGAATCCATTAATTCATCTGTTAGTTAGCTCTAAATATTCCATTAGACACGACTCTCTCTGTTTGTCTTATATTAAGAACAAATAATCTTTGCCCTGTAATTAAACGATAAAACCTCACATGTATTTTCATTTCTGGACTCTGTTTTCTAAACACGTCTTCAGTCCAGACGTTCAGTGTGATGGAGCACTGCAGGATCTGTTTCCATAGTGATGTGAGGCTGGCTGTTGTGGCCCTGTGCCATCATCCCCGCTGTAAAACATCCTGCTGCTGCCCAGAGAGATAATGACAGAGCCACGCACCTCCACGTTAACAGTGGATGTACAGTTAGAGAGACAATAAACAGCAGCCGCTCGCTCAGGCATGTTTATCCATTAAGTGGAAGATGTGTCACAGGGAATTAAGTGTAATAGTTTCTGGATATTGAGCATTTAAAGCTGGGTAAATACTCATTTAAGGGATTTTTTTCCCTCCTCTCTCTGGTGGATGTGATGTGGTTTGCAGACTGTGCAGAGAGACGACAGCAAAAGGAGGAAAAATTGGAAAAATTTCTCCGGTGACTTGAACCGAGCTTTAGTCTGTCTGTGCGCTGAGCTTTGTTTTGTTTTTCCTAAGAAACCGAATCCCTCCGCATCAGGATTCTGGCCTGGTTTAGCAGGAACGCAGTGAAATCCGAGAGGTTTGTCTTTTCTCTCGGTAATCATGTGAATGTGCTGCCAGCAGCCGTAGGTTGACAAACCACAGGAGGGACTGAGGAGAGCAGGAAGTGAAAGGGATCTTGTTGAGAGAGAGAGAGTGGCCCTGGAGACTTGGACAGAGACAGTGAGTCTGATTGGACACTTTGGACAGAAATTACTCATATGATCCAGAGACACTAACAGCAGCCTCTGATCTGATCACAGTATAATGCAGAGATCACCTCGGGTACAGTGTGATATCATCTGGTGTTTGTTATCCAGGCTGGAGGAAGACTGGCATGTCTCAGCGCAGAGGAAGAGATGGAAAATGAGCGTAAAGATGAGCTCAGCTTTTGTTTGTGTGTGAAGCTTTTGGCAGTTTCACCACTGTAGAGACGTTGAGAAAAGTTCTGACCAGTTACGTCAAATTCAGCTCCAGCTCCTTAGGGTTCGTTATTCCTCTGCGCTGGTGACATTTGTTACGTTTTCAGGACATCTGTCTGTCCGTCCGTTTACTAGTTAAAGTCTCAAATTAACTGCGACTGAACTGTTACTGATCTAACTGAATTATTCTCAAAGATGTATTGATGACGATGATGTAATCCCCGTTGCAAGTTCAGAGAGTCCAAGACGACGCCTTCAAATGTTTAGTTTTGTCCAGAAGTCAAAGATGTTCAGGTTGTGATGATATAAAACAGAGAGACGGAGATGAACCTTCACAGTGACGGAGCTGGAACCAGAGAGCGTTTGGTGTTTCTGCTTCACAGATGACTTAAACCAGTGTTTCTCAAACTGTAGCACAGAAGGAGCCAAGCTGAATTTGATTGATTTAACATTCTCAAGAACACAAGCTGCAATCTCTCTTTTCCTGAATGTTTCTCATTAGTTTCTGTTGTGCAAATGAAAGATGTAAACTGAGTTTTTACAGACAAAGGATGGAGACTCATCCATGTTTTGTTCTCTGGGTAAATCCTAGTTTTTCCTGCTGGTATCAGAGCAGTTCTGGAAGTTTTCTGTGCCTGACTCTGGTCATGTGTGACACCAGTTTGGAAATCACAGACTTAAACATTTAGTCAATTGTTAAAACAGCTGATAAATGACTGTCTGAGCTCTACAGTGGTGGAAAAACTGTAGACTCTTTGTGTCTGAAAAGCTGTAGAACTGGACTTCCTGGTTCGTATTTCATCCTTTACCTGTAACAACACACACACACCAGCTCAGCCTCTCTCTCATTGTTGCTCTGAAATCTGAATCTGTGTGTCTATAGACAGATAGAATGGGCTGGCGCTCAGTGTTCAGCAGCTTCCCTCAAACATGAAAGTTTTTTTTTCGTTGGTGTAATTTCCCAGTAAAACCAGTGGATGTGATGTATGTCCTGTCTGTGTGTTTCAGGTCAGGTCGAGGCCAAGCTGAAGGAGTTCAGTCCGTACTACAGGAAGCAGTTCTCCGTGGCTCGGTTCTCTCAGGTGGAAGATGACCTGGAGCAGAACAAAGAGAAGATCACACAGCTGCTCAAACAGAGGGTACGTGTCCACGTGTCAAACCGGCTCCAGACCCTGAATCAGCAGCCGCTCATTCACTCCTTTAACATCTGGTTTAATGACTCAGAGGTTTGGTAACAGGCTGGAAAAAGAACTGCGGCCATCAGCACATGAGCAGGTGTGACTAACATCTGATGTGATCCAGCTGTGTCAGGACGACACAGACAGGTTCTCTCAGAGATGTACAGAGCAGAAAACGTCAGGGACTCAGGAGGAGGAGGTTAGAATCAATCAGATGAAGTAGATGAAGGTCACCAGCCTCCTCCCTCTGAACCTGATCGAGCTGAGGAGCTGATACCAGCTGTTTGTTTTAACCTCCTAACTGTTCCTGCTCCTACTTTTGACTGTCAGACGATCCGTTTTCCTTCAGCAGCAGCAGGATTAGTTTCTCCTGGAGTCCATCTTAAGTCCATCTTGTACTTCCATGTTTTCTCTCTTCACTCTGGTGGTGTTTGTCCAGGCAGATTTGGGTTTATTAGTCCAGGTCTCTGCTGCTGTCCCTTGTTACTCTGGATATGTTTTTACACACCCACTGTTTCCATTGTTAAAATAGTCCCAATGAAAACTGGCCACAGCTGTGTCTTTGATTTAGAGTAACAAGTTCTCTTTTGTTATTTGGTTGAACTGACCCTTTAACCACAGTCAGATGGATCATTTGAATCATAATCAGCTGGATCTGAACATTTCCATATCTGTGGTTAGTTTATATGCACCAATAGTTTTAGTTACTGTCAGATGTTCTCGTTGTTTCTAATCCTGTCTGTTGTGTGTTGTTTGTGTTGTGCAGGAGGCTCCTCAGGAGGGCGAGGTCCTGTACGAGGAGGCCGTCCTTTACTTTGACGACACCAGGAAGTGGAGGGAGAGGTACGTGGTGGTGAGAGCCAACTACTGCCTGGAGTGTCACGAGAGCCTGGAGGTGAGCACGACTACGCCGCCGCTGCCATCGAACAACACGAGAAGAGAAAAGGTCAGAAAAGAACAACTTAGCTGCCTTTTGTCATCGTCTTCTTTTTCTGCTTCTGTCAGACGTTTGTTAAAGGAGTTCCTCCACGCCACAAGCTGCTGCCTACAGGGGGCACTGTTCTGACCACAGAGGAGAAGTACATGGCCATGGTGGACCGGTGTTTTCCTGATGATACCAGTGAGTAAAAGACTTCAACCCTGAAAGATCTGTTTTAGCAAAAAGATCCCAGGAGGAAAAAAACACAGACACAGATTCACAAATGAGAGTGACAGCAGTTTTAAATGATTCAGTTTAGGCACAAAAACCACTCACATGCACTGACAGCGCCACATGAAAACGTAGACACAGAGTAAATATTAATACAAAGACAGAGTAATTCATGTAACTTAACATGGAAATAAAAGCCACTGAATAATAATAATAAAACAAAATAAAGGTACGTTTACTGTGCTGCTGCCTGATGTGTAGAGGACACGAGTCAAACTCCTCTGTCAGACTTGTATCTTAATCTCAGAGCAGAGGAACATCAAGTGTTTCCCTCCGTGGTTTCAACAGTAAACTTCCGCCCACGGGGGCTCAACAAAGCTAAAATCAGCTCAGGTGGGAGGACTGAAGGAATCTGGTAAAAACAGTGTTGAAGATGGTTGAATGAGAACAGAGACTGTCTGAAGTCTCCTGCAGAGACGCGCTCAGTTTCAAGATTAATAAACACAAATTTACATGTGAATTTTAGAAATCAAACCTGTGTGGAAACACCTGCAGCACGTTCACTGCACTTTACTGATCGTATTTCTGGACAAGTCTGGACGGGCATGAAGTGACACATTTTCTGGATTTAGTTTACTGTGAAAACTGTGGTGTTTTATTCCTCTGAACCTTTGTTTTAAACAGACGCCTACAGCCTGTGTTGACACCTGCGTGTTCAATGAGACTGATTTCAGTGGAATTTTCCTTTAATGGTCCTGATCGCTGAGTGTGTCGCTGTGTGTCCGGCTGTGGAACTGGTTTCCTCTGTTAATGCAGGCAGGTTTGAACAGGCAGCGGGCCAGACGGTTTCCACAGTATTTACTGATCAGTTTCCCATAAAAACAAACAGCTACTTCCTTCAGGACACAGCAGAGACCTGAGATCCACCCTCAACACACCTGATCCTGTCTGCTCTCATCAGCCTTCTTCTAAGTTTAATACTTGACTGAAGACGTTTGCTCATTAGGAGCCTTTAATAAGAAGAAGCTTCTCCGATGTTGAAGCTTCTGACTGAAGCCCAGCAGAGACAGACCTGACCTGATCTGCTCAGATGGAACGAGGTCAAAGACTCATCTGGTCGACCAGCACAGAAAAGTCTCATCTGCTTTAGCTGTTTAAAAAGTAGAACAGTCAGTGAAGCTTCCAGAGCTCTGAACTCACTCATGCATCTTTCTCTGCTCTGTTAGACACAGCGATCAACAGAGACAACAGAGTCATCAGGGTTCATCCTCTGCAGGACATGAACATCAACTGGACTCACAAAGCACAGACTAACATTAACATCCTCAGAGTCCAGAGGAGACCGATCCTGCTTTGTTAAAAGCTGATTGTGTTTTGTGTTTCAGACGTGAAGGAGGACTTTGCCCCCCCTCTGTCGGGGATGCCGGGTCAGTTCCCGGTCTACCTGCGTCTGCCCTACAGGAGAGACTCGTACTTCTGCTTCAGGCAGCAGGCCAAACAGGCCGCCTTCCTCTCCATCCTGACCGACTGCATCAGGCACCAGAACCAAGGTAGGACACTGCAAACGCCACAAACCGGAAACACAGCAAGTCAGCGAGGTGATGAATCTGACTCATTCCAGTCAGTAAAATACTGAGATTCAGAACCTGGACCATTCTTCTTGATCTGAGTCATCCTTGTCAAAACACATGACTAAAGATTCTGTTGCTTTTAATAAACTCCACAGTAAAATGCAGCTTCAAGTGATTATTTCAACACAACTGACACAAACTGGCTGCTTCCAGATTCTCAGATGTGAATATTTGCTGTTTTTCTTAAATGACAGTAACTGAATCTGTGTTTAATCTGTAGCTGGGACTAATGATTCTTTTCAGCTGATCTGGTCTTTGAAAGAGAGAGTTTTCTCTCAGTGGCCTTCTCTGTATAAGTAAAGGTTAAAATGAACCACTTGGTCTGTAAAACAACAGAAAACTGTTAGTTTCCTGCAGCCTCAGGGTGAAGTTACTGTGACTTTCAGTGGTGGAAGAAACGTTCAGAAAAGACTGAGAACTGGCAAATATTCACGTCAAGTTTGTTGCAGATTAATTTTCTGTAAGTCGACTCTGTGATTAATGAACAGGGGGAAATCAGAGTAACAGCTCTGAGATCAGCTGGAACCAACTGACTGAACTCTTCTCCGTTAATGAGGTCAAACTTTCCTTCCTCCCGGGGGAATCGTCGTTCGATCCTCACAAGAAGAAACACTTTGGGTTGTGTAGTACGATCTTGAATGGTCTTTCGACAGTTGCCATGGCAACAGACTCACCAGCTCCTGGTGGTGGTGGTGGGGGGGGGAGACCTGGAACGAAGTCGAGCGTGGAGATGAAGCTTTGCATTTCATTCAGCTGATAAACGTCACGTTGCAGAGCTGAATCAAATCAGAGGGAACCCACTCGGCTCTGATGACACACTGCTCTGACTGTTTAACAGTAATTGACCTGATTTATTTATTTTGATTTCTTCTCATCTTTCCTCTCCATCTCCATCTCTTCCCTCTGTGTCAGACTTCCTGAAGAAGAAGACATGCGAGGTTCAGGCCTTCCTCAAAGCCATCCAGCTCTACCGACAGGACAAAGGCAAATACGAGGCCTGGGACATGCTGATAGGAAGTGATGTCAGGGTACGTCCTGAGTCTCCGAACCTCTGCTTAACAGCACACACCACAGTTAACCTCTAAGTGAGGAAGAAAAAAAGACAAGTGCATTTTTTTTCCCAGCATTCCCTCTTCTGTCTTTAATTTCCCTCTTCGCCCTCCACTGCCTCGTCGGGCTCGTTTTACTCGCTGATGAACGGCGTCTGTCAAACAGATAAACTCGATCCTGCAAACAACTAAAAAATTCATGAAACAGATGTTGAGCTGAAAGACTGAAACATTTGTCTGTGGAGCAGCAGGCTGAGGTCGAGCTGAAGCGAGGATGATGATGATGATGATGATGATGTCTGTATGGTCCCTGCAGCGTGGGTCAGATGACAGACAGAATGAACTGTAAGACCATGAGTTCACGTCTTTTAAAGCAGAGTCTAAAACTAGAATGTTTAGAAAAATCATTTTTCACATTTTTTTTATTTGAACTATTTATTGATGGATTCATATTGATGTATTTATAGTTAATAAGTTCATTTATCAATGCCACTGTCTCCATCACACTGTGAAGGTGCTGAGCTCCACAGCGACTGCACAGACACATCAGTCTGCTCAGGGTTTTATTCATGAACCTAAACTGTTCTGCCTCTGGCAGCTGATTTGTAGCTAAATTCAAATTCAATATTGTTTTTATTTCTGCATCTTTAAAGCTGTAAATCAGCCCTGAAACCTCCTCTCTGTCCTGGAGTCCAGACACAAAACAATAGAAGTGTTTCCACCGTCCTGTTTACAGACTGTGGTGTATTTGCATGATGGAGGGATGAAGGGTGTGTACCAATCACAGTCACAGCTCCTTTGCGTCCTCTCACTCTGTTTGCTTTAATCTTTGGTTTCCAGCTGCAGAGAGAAACCGACCGAGAAAACATGGGAGGAGAGGCTTTGTTCCCTCCCTCTGTCATCTTTACTCTCTTTTCTTTCTCTCTCTTTCTTCCTCCTTTACCTTCCTCTCTGATCGCTCTCTGTGCTTCCCTGTAAAGCAGAGCAGGAATCCTCCCACACAGTCGCAGTATAAATGCTCCATTGTGTTGTTGCTCGCTCACATTGTGTTTGTTCAAAATTGGTCAGATGTGAAAGGAAGTTTTTAGTTGCTGCAGGAAGTTTTGCTGAGGTCACTCCTCGTCAGTGTACCTACACACACACACACACACCGTTTAAAGTCAATTTGTTTTAGCAGTAAGTCATTTCCTGTTGTTGCTGCTCTAAGCGTGCCGTTCATACACGTGCAGTAAAAATACCTACCACACGCCCGCACTCACTCACCAGCATTTTTGAGCTTGCACATAGCACACGTCTGACACACACACACACACACACACACAGACACACACGCCCACGCCCACGAGTCAGAGCAGAGAAATGAATGGAATGAATGAAATGTTGGCAGCAGCAACAACACAAACAGTTTCACAGTGTTTTTTCAACCACAGCTGCACAATCAGAAATCAGTCACTCTGTCAGATTTAACAGTTATTTGGACAGAAAAATGTGTGTGTGGCCCTGTGGGCAGATTCCAGTCATTTAGTGGCTGCAGCTTCTTAAACGTGAGCAGAATGGATTATAGAAATACTGAAGTCATAAGAGGTGTTTTTTTTTTTTGTTTTTTTTTTTGCTCAGTGTAGTTAGACAACAGATGAACCAGAAAACAGAAAAGAAAGTAGAGTCAGCAGTCTGTCTCCTAAACGTGATGGATTTCAGTATATCAGCTGACGTTGGCTTAATATCTGTTTCTGTGTATAAGAAAACTGCTACACACAAATGCATCCAGGTGATTTTGTTAACATCATTTAAACTTTATTATAAACAAATATTGGTATCAGTCTCGGCCTCAGACAAAGATGTCTTTACGTCCTGAGATGGGACTTTTTTTTTTTAAACTTTGCTCTTTTCTCATGAATGATGAAAATCTGGTTCATGTCATGAGCTTTCTTCCTAGTTTGGATTATTTGACCAGGGCTGGATTACTCAAAGCAGCACACATAACCCAGAGGGAAATTTATGAAATATGCATCAAATACTTTTTATGCCCAGTAGATGTAGTGTGTTATATAGAGTTTGCGTTGTGCACATTCTTAAATATCTGACTGTTGGTGTGTTTGTAGGTGATGGCCAACGCGGTGATGGAGCAGCTGCTTCCGTCTCTGGAGAAAGACATGCTGCCTCGTCTCAAAGCCAAGAAGACGGAGAAGAAGAGAGTTTGGTTCGCTGTGAGTCAAACTTTCATCTCCTAAATCCTCGATGCTGCTGTTTGCTGCCTGATGCAGATCAAGTGTTGTTTTCATTCAGTGAGCGTTTTAAAAATGCACTTAAATGTTTCAGTGTTTTATAGTTTATGGAGTTTGATGGGTTTACAAGTGTAACCCAGTTAAATCTAAAATAACACATTATACATTCAGGCTGGAGGCCGCTCCTTGCATTATATATGACTCTGCTGTGGCTTTGAAACTGAAAATATTCATGTGAAGCAGCAAGAAATCAAAAGGAGCTGGTAACAGAAAACAGAGTCAGAGTCGTTTTTTAAATGACTTACATTTGACTGATTCTCAGACGGTGGAGGCGGCATACATCCTGGTCCAGGAGCACCTGTTGGAGGGACTGTCGGCGCTGAAGGAGGAATGTCGGACATCAGTGCGGCAGCAGGAGGTACTGATCCACTCCGACATGGACCAGATCCTCAGCTCCAGGCGGCAGCTGGAGGAAAACATCAGAGGTAATGTTCTTCTTCTCCTGTTGTTGTTGTGCAGCACATTCAGACTGATACTCACTGCTGTCAGACACAGGAGGAGCTGCATTCCTCTGTGATAAATGTGAAAGAAACTGCCTCTGGGTGGACGGTGATGAACAGATCAATGCGTAGTATCATTCAGGGACAGGTCTCTCTCTTCAGGCAGCACGATCCATGGGCTCAGGCTGCTTCTGAAAATAACAACTTTTATTTCCTTCTGCAGCCAAAGTGTCAGAGCCAGCGGAGAAGCTGTGCTCAGAGTCCGTCCAGCCCTACCTGGGCTCAGTCCTGGAGGAGCTGATGGAGCCAGTCAGCTCTGGTTTCCAGGAGGGACGTCAGCTGAGTGAGAGCATGATGGACCAGGTGTGTCAGGACTACATGGCGGGAAGAGACAGCGAGGAACTGAAAAAGGTTTGTTCATACTTGACTGAAACTGATCATTTGCTTTATTTATAGACAAAAATCACACATTTGAGGAGTTTACACTCTGTATGTTGTTTACATCTCAATTTAAAATCCTAACCAGGGACAGAGGCTGCAAATTAGCTTCAGCTACACCCACTATACTATATTATGGTTTCCCCAGTTAGTTGTCATGCTAAAATGGCAGCTTACAGCAAAATATGTTTCTTAAGTACAGTTAACAATCTGTAAAAGAAAGCTAAGCACACAGACAGAGTACTTTATTAATCCCAAGGTGAACTGCAGACATGCAGGATTGAGGCTGTATCTGTAAATCACAGCACAACAGCCTTTAACAGGTGGAGATGGTGCGAGGAAGTAATAATTTGACATATTATGGTAAAACATTCAACCTTGATCTGTGTTCTGGATTTCAGGACTCAGATAAAGTGTAACTGTCGCCCTCCTCTCTGTCTGACAGGCTCTTGCTAACGTGGCGAGACCGAACCTGCTGAGCTGCTACCAGAAGATCGGCTCCCTGCAGGAGAAACTGCAGCACCTGCAGGAGAGATTCGGTTTCTCAAATATCACAGGGGTGATCCACAGCGCTCAGATCGACCTGCAGCAGGTACACACACACACACTCGTTTACTTAAGTCATTTTTGGAGAATACATTTCCTGGAGACTTACCCTAACC
Organism: Lates japonicus; assembly: GCA_033238685.1. NCBI lineage: Eukaryota > Metazoa > Chordata > Actinopteri > Centropomidae > Lates > Lates japonicus. The sequence goes on from BRZM01000106.1 coordinate 30,847, forward strand.
ACTACTTGACTACCCCTTAACCCTAACCAGTACTCATGTCTACTTCATTCACGTTCTCCTCCTTAAACCAGCTCTTGTGTCTCTGCTCAGACAGAGTGGGTGGAGGGATTTTCTCAGTCAGTAATTTATCAGCCAGCATTGATGACACACTTGTGATTATACTGTGTTGTTTCTTTATTACACTGACTCTGTATTTCCGAGCCGAAACAATACAAAGACTCTGTTTTGTGAACCCATGATGAATCAGCTTTGATCTGTTGCTGGATTTTCCAGCTGTTTGCATGTTAAAGGATAACTTCAGTATTTTTGAACCTGGATGGTTTTGGATGTCGATGATTGATAGAGACAAAATCTTTGGCATCAGTGCAGTAAAAAGCAAAAATGATTGACTGCGCAGATTCCAAAGATTTCCCCAAAAACCTGGGAAAATAAGAGGGTGAAAAATACCAGCGTTACCCTTTAAACTGCTGCCTGATCTGAAGTCCTCCTCCTGTGTGTTTCTTTCAGCTGATGGAGAACGCAGGTCACACGTTTGAGCAGCTGCTGTCCAAAGCCGTCCAGGACAACCCAGACAACGCAGGCACTGCGATCGAAAAGGCCAAACACAGAGTGCTCAAGGTCAGTTTATCCTTCACAGCACAAAAACACAAAACCTGAAGATGCAGTAACACCTACACAACTCTCTACTAGTTGACTTGTAAACATTTTGAGCCTGAGTAGTTCACTAGTAAGGACCAACTAGACTAGTAATAGACGACTTAACTAGGAAACTGGTCAGCATTTTTGCCTTGACATGCAACATGTAAGCTAACTAGGTGTACGTCCTCTGGTCAACATTTTAACTAGTGTTCAAGATGCAAATGAAATAGGTGACATGACAAAATCCTGTGTTCCGATTGGTTGGTATATTTTATTTTAAACTGGAGAGCCAATAGGAAGGCTTGACGCATGTCCAACTAGTGTAGCCTAATGTAAGAAATTAGAAAAATAAATTTGTTATTAAAACAAAAAACCCAGATGTAGTGACCTTTTGACCTCTTGTCTCCTGTGTGTGTCCTGCAGCAATATGACTACGACAGCAGCACAGTGAGGAAGAGGATCTTCCAGGAGGCTCTCGTTTCCATCACACTGCCCTTCATCAAGAAGAACCTGGCCCCCACCTGCAAAACTGTGAGTCTCACACAAACACACACACTAAAGATCTCAGGTTCCTGCAGGTGTTTTACCAGGGAAAAATTCTAAATAAAAAATTCCCGACTTACCAAATCTTGACCCACGTATCTGTGTCTCTGTGCAGGAGCTTCAGGGTCTTGAACAGTTCATCTATGCTGACCACACCAACTTCATCCATGTTGAGAACGTTTATGAGGGCATCCTCCTGCAAACTCTGGACAAGGAGGTCACCAAAGGTACAGGAAGACACACTGTTGATGACAAACGAAACACACAGGGTGAGTCAGCTCTAATCCTTTCTGCTTTCTCTTTGTCCCACAGTGGTGAAGGAAGCAGCGAGCCGGAAGAAATACAACCTGTTCACAGACAGCAGAGACCTGGTCAGCCAGTCCAGCCGCTCCAGCCTCTCCTCCCCATCCGTCTCCACTCCAGGCAGCCCCGCCATGGTGCTCGCCTCCCCGTCTAAAACCTCCTCTGAGCCCCAGCCCCCCTCTCCTCTTGTGGTCAACGGTCTGTCTTCCAGCCCTCAGAAGGACAAGCAGCAGAGGAAAGAGAACGGCGTGGTGCAGAGAGAAGCCTCAGCGGCTGTGACAGTGACTGAGACGCCTCTGGGAAGAGTGGAACAAAAAGAGATCGCTCAGAGTGTCGCTGTCAGTGAGGAGAAGGAGATCCCTGCACCTAAAGCAGAGGAGGTCATCCAGACTGCGAAGGCTGAAGAAGACGCCCCTGTCGCAGTTCAGACAGCAGCTTTAGTGGACACAACTGCTCCGAAAGAGACACAAGAAGTCAACGTAGCAGCAGCCCAGGAGACTGTGATCCAAGAGGAAGTCATTTCTGTTAAGACAGAAAAAGTCCAGACAGCTGTTGAGCCGGAGACGCAGAGCACAGATGCTCCAAAAGAAGCAGAAGTAACTTTGGCAGAAATTCCTGTGGTTGTAGAAAGTTTAAAGACAGATGCAGAAGAAGCATCAGCACAAGCAGAAGCTCCTGTACCAAGTCCTGATCCTGTTACTGAAACAGTACCCACCTCAGCAGCCACCCAGCCAGCAGACAGCAGTGAAGGAGACGAACAGAGCGGGAGCTCAGCACCCTCTAGTGGTGAAGCACCTGTACTCACACCTGAAGATGTGAAGGGAAACGAAGCAGAGCCAGCAACAGTCTCAGATCCTAACTCTCTGGATGTGTCGGTAGGAAGTGAATCACCCCCCTCAGATCTGGAGTCCACAGAGGAAGCCAAAGCCACACAGAGCAGCGAGGACGAAGTCTCGACAACCTCTGACGTGTTGGAGGATGAAGCGAACGTTAGTAAATCACCTGTGAGCTCAGACGACGCACCTGAGGACAAAAGCACGAGCACCGAGCGGTCTCCTCAGACCCAGACGGAGGCCGCGAGCACTGATGTCGACGTGAGCGGGGACATCGAAGCGGGAGCGAGCGTAAATGTGGAGGCAACAGGTGCTACAGCCAAAGACGAAACCTCACCCAGCCCTGAAGCCCGGCCGCTGGACTGTATCAAGGGGATCCGCGACCTGGTGGTGGAGGTGATTGAGGTGGAGGAGCTGGTGCAGCGTTACCCCAGCGGAGTCCCTAAAGATGAATAAAGCGTCACAGCTGCATTAGAGGACACGTGCGCCAAGTGTTCGCTCAGCAGGACGAGGGACAAAACAAAACGGTAGCTTCCATCTGAGAAAACTGCCCATCTGCTTTAAATCGTCCTCGTCTTAGAACAAGGGCACTGAAACAGGAAGAGACTCCTGAGAAACACTCACTAAAGCTTCCATGAACTGTAACACATATGCATGAAATTACATGAAATTATTTATAGAAATCAATATCATTTACACAAATCATTACATCAGCTGTGTCAGGTGTATAAAACAGCAGATCTGGTTTTTTAGTGACTTTGATGGACTTTTAACTACAATTATTTTAGCACCAAATTGTTGTAGAAAACTATTTTAAGACAGAAGATTGTGAATAAATTGTGGTAATTATTAATCTGTGTTAAAGGAATAGTTATTGTGGAAAATGTGCTTGCACACATTCTTCCTGCCTTCTTCTACCAGTGGTAGAAGAACATCATATTTTACAAACTGATCATGTTTTAAAATCTAAAATCTGAAAAGTAAAGTTCAAGTACCATAAACAATTAGTGATATTTAGGTTTATTAAAACAGAACCAGGCTAACTGTTTCCCCTGACTTACAGTGTTTATGCTAAGCTAAGCTAACCATGTCCTGAACACACGTTAGATTGGCTCCATCTGAACGTGTCGCTCTCAGAAACAAAGTGAAGGAGCTAAATTCCCACAATGTAAAACTCCTCAGTCAATCATCAGTGAGTCTTAGATTGTTTAAAAATCACCATAGATATTTTAATATATAGCACCACGTGATCTAGATCAGCACCACTGCCAAATTCACACTACAGCTTTAGGCACATTGTTTTCTCCTTACTGTGATTTTTGTTTTTGACCTACTGAAGGACTGTTTAAAAGTGCCTCTCCAGTACCTCCATGTCGTCCTCGCGTGCCTTAGATCTGATGAAGAAGGAAACCCGCCTCCGCTACGTGGGCGTGGTCGTCAGAGAGACTGGTCCGAGTCTGCTCGAGCTCTCCACCAAGTGCCTTTTACCTGTACAGAGCATCTCACACAGACAGGGGTTAGTGGTTCACAGTTTGAGTACAGGGAGGAACATGTGACCATAAACTGTCCACCAGGTGAATGTTGCTTAATGGAAACAATGTGGAAATATAATAAATAAAAGTCTGTAAACAAACATTCCCTCAAACTGTTTTTTGTGTGAACGCTCCTCTCTGGTTTGAATTTTGGGAAAGCAGCACAAACAATCAACTGTTTTATTTGCCAATAAAACAAATACAGCACGATGCTTTGATTATTTATTTATGGTCCACAACAGTTTTTAACCAACCACAGTCACACTGTACTGAGAAATGAAAAACCTGTCAGTAATCCTACATCTGTGACAGATTAAACACTAAATACAGTTTGACTACAATAATATTCCCTCTATTTATCTGATATATTGCACCACAGAAGAAGAGTGTTTCATATTTCAGCAGGACGGCAGCGCTCCAGGCACAAAGATAAAGAATAAAATAAACGCAGCAGATTCTTGTTCATATTTAAAAAGCATTTTTCAAGATAATACAATGAAGGCTTTTGACTTAAATTACATTCAAATAAATAAAGATACACGACATCAGTGTTTTCAGAGAGACAGTGTGTAAAGAAGTGTCACTTTTTATTTTATGGTCCAGTATTTTCTAATTATTTCCTATCAAGTTTCCTGGAAAGAGCAAACTGTTAATAAGAAGTTTCCAGATTCATTACCTTTAAGACAAAGTTCTGTTGAATAAAAACTTTTCCTCACACATACTGACTTGTACACATTCAGTTGACCTGCCTAAGACTCTTCAGGTTACACTACCAGTTCACAGGCATAAATCAAATCCATAGTGTAACAGTTGAACATGGTGTCCACAGTATTTTCTGAATAATTAGTGCCAAGTTACAGTTCACATATTTATTTACTGCAGACATTTCACATGTCTAATGAATAATTCAGTAGTTCCCAGTCTGAGGTCAGCGACCCCCTGCAGGGTTCCCGAGATAAATCTGAGAGATCAGAAGATGATTAAAGGGATAAAAAGTCTTTTGCTCTTATTTTTGAAACACTAGATAATTTAATCATCTGTTCAAACCTCTAAAAAGTCTTATGAATCTAACAGTCTGAGAGGATGTGAGTCTGTCTGCAGACAATGACCTGCGATTAGAGGTCACCAACAACAAAAAGTCAGAAACCAACAACCACTTCAGCCACAGACAGAGAAAAGAAGGCAGGGTTTGTTGCACATTGTCGGTTTGGCTCTGAGATTTGCTGACAATAAGAAAAAACAGAGAAAAACACCAAACTTATTTTTCAAAACAGACACTTTTGGCTGTTTTTCTTTTGCCTAAAATAATGTTTGTGAGTCATCACATCAGGCAGACTGTGGTAACAAAGAAGCATTCAGTTGTGTAAAATTAAAATCAGAAATATCAGAGTGCAGCTCAGTGTTCAACCAAAAGCTGCATCACCAGCATATTAAGCTTAGTTACACATGAAAGTCAACATTATAATATTATTTACAAATTGTTCTGAATGAAGCTAAAATGAAATCTAAGACTGACGGTTTGAAAGGTTTAAAGTTTGCAGGACTACATCTACGTCTGGTTTCATAAATTGCACTTTCATTTTGAATCTTAAAGGAGAAGTCCGGTGTTTTTGGAGCTCATTCTCATGTTTTTAGGTGTAAATGATTGATGGGGACAAAAATCTTTGGAATCAGTGCACTGAGCAGGAACAGTGTACCTGGCCAGCAATGTAATCCAGTGAGCAAGTGTCTGACAACATTACGGACAGGATTCCTACAGAGACAGACCTTTTTAGTGGACGTACTTTAGCGTGGACGACTGCCCATTGTATCACATCACAGCAGCTGTTCGCGCTGGCCGGCTACACACTGGCTCGACACTGCACCAAAGACAGATTTTTTTGTGCTTTAACATCAACATGACACAAAATTCAGATTGTTTGACTGGATTAACTGATGGTTAAGATGACAGTTCCTTCCAGAGACGGCGTGAAACCCACAGAGAGAAATGCATAAATAAAATACACACGTGTTGATAATTTTCCTTCACAACCTGGACACAGCTTTTAGTAGCACAGAATGAGACAGCGTGTAAGAGGTTCCAGGTTTACCGGGTGGAGGTGGTGTAGTTGTAGAAGAACTGTTCATCAGGACGGAAGCCGTAGGCGCTGACGGGTCGATCTGCTGAGATCTGGTCCGACACACTGGGAGGAGAACGAGGTTTAACAAGAGATTAACACAACCTGACACAGAGAGACAGAATTATCACACACAGACGTGAAGGACACACACACAAATCCTTATTAATTCATCTTCATAGTTGTGGCTCACTACAAGTTAAAAAAATATTACCAGAAAAATACAAACAAGAATCAAAAGCAAGCGGCACTTGTTGGGAGGCAACACTGATCCTCACAATTGGAAATTCAGTATAAAATTAAATGAAAGAATCTCGTTAACTGTACAGCTGAAGTATCACAAAGTGGTCTGTTTTTCCTGGTTTGGGACTCTTAGTTCCAATAAAGAGAAATCCTGAATGCTCCAGCACACAATGATACTTCATACAACAATGTTCTTCCAACTTTGTGTCAACAGTTTGTATTTGTTCCTTCCCTGTTTCAAGATGATACCCCTGTGTATAAAACCGAGTCCACAAAGAAATGGTTTTAATGTGGAAGAAGTCGACTGGTCTGCACCGAGTCCTGACCTCAACTCGATCCCAGCACCTCAGGGATGAGCTGGAACACCGACTGCGAGCCAGACCTTATCACCCAACATCAGTGTAATGCTCCTGTGTCTAAATGGGAGCAAATCCCTGCAGCCGGGTTCAGAATCTGCTGGAGAGACACGTCTGTTAGAGCAACACACGGAGCCAGAATCACACGCTCAGCCATTCATCTGGCTGGAATGACTGGTTGTCCACTTAACGTTATGAACAAGGGGAGGATGTGTGGATTCACAATCCATGGACAGACTCAGCTGTTTAACAACACACCACTAGGTGGAGCTCTGACACCAGACATCTCTCAGGGAACCCCCCCACCCACCCACCCACCCCAGGCCCAGACCAATCACTCATTCATAGTACTGGACAAAAAAAAAAAGGCCCATAAAAAGTTAATGTAATATTCATCTGCCCTGATGCAGGTGTTGGACATCCACAATGAGTCTGAGTTACAGACTGCTAATGGCTGGAGGGGTAAACAGCGCAGCGGCCAAGCCATAAAAAGCAGAGAGATGTCAAAACACAACACTGTGACGAGGGCGGAGGCTGACGGCCAAACCTGGAGGACCTGGCTGCCCTCCGCCCGACAACCGGGGCCTGTTGAGGGGGATGATAAAAGGCCTGTATCTACACCGTATAAATCAGTTACTATGGGGATGTGGATACAGCGGGTGGGGGCTGATTTTACGCTCCATCTTCTGACCAGCTGCTGGATGTCTGTGTCTGGTTTTGGGGTCACGGCGACGGGCTCGGCCGCTTCGTCAGGATGGAGCGCTTGATGGATAAACTGGGCTCTGATGGATGACACCACATCTCACACGTATCCCATCTTTTCTTTTTTTTTTTTCTGGGGGGGTTTTGCCGCGCGGCCCGTCGTCCTCTCCTGGCCTTCTAAAATACGAGCTGTTTGCTTTGCCCCTGCAAGCGCCTATAATGACGTGTTGTTTTTAGCCAAATCACTTCCAGCGATCAGTTACACAGCTTGCAGCATATCCCTACTCCCCCCCCCTCATCTCCTCCTCTCTGTTTTGCCTTTGCCCCCTGCCGCCACCCCCGCCCCCCCCACCCCACCACCATCTCCTCTCCCTCCTCTCTGGGCAGAAATATGCCTTTTTCCTCTCTGCACGCTACGGCTGTCAGGGGGGATTTGAGAGCCAGGCTAAAGGAGGAACACTGGAACTCTGACTCACACCATCCGCCTGCCTGAACGCATGTCTGCCTGTTTCTGTGGCTGACTGGTTACACCCTGGCCCGGACTTCCAGGATCTGTATGCGTCCTGAGTTACAGTCACTGTCCTGACACATGAGTCTTTACAAGTTTACGACACGACGGCTGCGATGCTGAAAAACACGTTTTACAGATTAGGAGCCCATGTCTGATCGCTGTCACTTCCTGCTGACGATGGTTTATTGTAACCAGGTCTGGAGCTAATGATTACTATGTTAATGATATTTGAATTCACTGTTCAGTTCAAATGTCATGAATCAGTGGAAAAGGCCTGAGGTTAATTTGAAGATGCCACCTCAGGTCCTAGGAACCTGTGGGAGGTCGGTATGGACTCTTCCTCCTCAGTGTTTTATTTGAACAATTCAAGACATAAATTATTTTGTGTAACTTAACTGTTTTTCTGTTTTCCTGTCCTGCTAATCATCTTTTATTAAGAGTCTGCACTGCTGGCTCAGGAAACTTCTGGATTAATTGACAAATCATCAATCATCTGTCTGAATACTAATTAATCTCTTCAATCATCAGGCACGTTCATCCATTAGCTCGGGTGAAATCTAACATATCATGTTTAATGCCACACAGGCAGTCTATGCAGGGTAATTATTTTTCCTTAATTATGAAAACTTATTCTAACTAGTCAACTGTCGCTAGTAGCTCCAAATCCCTAATGATTTCTTATTAGTTTTGACAAATAATTTTTCTTTTTAAAGGTCTGTTGTTGTTTTTTTTTTTTACTATTCTTCAGGCAACAAGTAGCGAAGCTAAATAATGTCATAAAACCTACATATACCAACAATTTGAAGTGAATCAGAAACAGACACACACTCAGAAGCAGGATCGATGGAACGGAGGAGATGAAATGCTTTCAGTTCTTATTCCTCAGAACATTCAACCTCAATAATGTTTTGGAGCGGACTGAAACGTGTCCATGGCACCGCGCAAAGAAAACCGTCCAGTACTGAGTGCTGTCATCACATATCTGGTCAGATTCATAACCTTGATCAGATCCTCATCTCTTCCTGTATTAAATAAAAAGTCTGGCTGCTTATATTTTTGACACAGCTACCAAACCTCAGGTATTAAACCGGTGCTTGTAGAAAACAATCCCCAGGCCCAGACCTTGGTTGCTGCCATGTACACGCCAAAAAACGCTGCATCTAATTTTTCCACAGGGTAAAGGTCAGGATATTCTGCTCTGTTCCTGTTCGTGTACCTGCTCAGTACACAGACTGCTGATCAGGTAACTTCTACAGAACATGTCTGAAATATTTTTTAAGCTCTTCAGGGTCTGAGGACCAGAAATGACGCCTGACACAGTCGCCGTCAGCTGTGATGTTTCTCATTATGAAACATGCAAATCAACCTGTCAGCCACCTTATTCAGTTTATGTGTCGGTGTGCGTTGTGACACGCTGACAAAATGAGGAGGAGGTAGTCGGGGGTCATTAAGACAAAGGGGCCCAGTGTTCCCACCAATGCCAGTTTGGCCCCAGAGGAGCAGCCGCAGGAGGCGGCGGGACACGTCCCATCCCGCAGAGAGCATTCCTCGGTAGTGAACAGGAAAGGGAATCAGGCCTTTTTCCTCCCTCGGCGTGACCCTTCGCCCCCCCCCTGCATCTGCGTCCTCCGGGGCCTCGCTTTGATCCCTCCTCAGGTTACAGCTAACCAACACGCCAGCCCCGGTACAGAACCAGGTCTCACCCCCGCTGCCCCTCCCTTCCTGCGTATCTCCACGTCTCACCTGATTGCGACGGCTTTCTGCTTTCCCTTCTCCTCCTTTATATTTTTGCCTCGCCTCACTCTTTGGCGCCTCGTCACATCCTGACAGCCTCTCAAAGCGCTCATTGATTCTCCTGTTGGCGTGTTTGTGTTCGCAGTCCAATCACACACGGTCCGTCTGTCAGGCCTCTTTCTATTGGACACCTCTTCCTACCCAACTACAACGCTGTCAACACTTCGGGGAAATCTGTTCAGTTACAATATTAGTTACATTTAATCGGAGCCTGGCTCATACCTGAGTTTTCCAGCTGAAACCAAAGTCGACATTGAAGAGTTTTTCAAAAATCCGATAACAATATCTCGGCCAATATTCACAGTGAGGTTGACATTTGTGCTTTTTTTTTGATTGAAATCTAATATTTAAATAACATATAATATTTTAATATCCTCTCAAATACAGATGAATTGGATGAATTGCTGTGAAATTTAGTTCAAACATTCATCATCAGTCACAGTTCCCTGAGGATGAACTGACTTTTCATTTCATCATCACATCAGATTTTAAATTCCTCCAGTATTTTGGTTTATGATCAAACATTTGCAGAACTAACAAGATTCCCATCAGCCTCAGCTGCACTTAATACTAGTTAGCAAATGTTAGCATGTTAAACTAAGATGGTGAAGTTTACTGCTGAAGACGAAGAAGCTTTTCACTCAACTTTTACAACTGGTTTATAAACAGGAGACTAATTTTTGACCATCACTGATTTATCTTAAAGTTTCACGTCATCCTTCATTTACAAGCAGTGCCTCTTTCATATATGCTGCAATTTCCTGATAATTATCAGCTGAAGTTAAAATCATTTTATATATAAGTTTATTTTAAATTATCAATATACATATATTATGATATATAATGATATAGGAATGTGTTTTTATCTAAGGATGAAAAAATCTTACAGAAATCCAGCAGCAGTCTTGCTTATTGATCTGTAATATCAGGTCTTGAGGTAGCGTTGCCGACACATTGTACATATATTGATACTCTGATGACCAATATATTGTTTGGGGCTCTATATTTTATATGTTGGCATAAACTTGATCATTATAATATTCCTGCAAATCACAGTGATTGTACAGTATTGAGTGCGTTTTAAAAGGTCCCATTCACACCATGTTTCACACATTTAAAATAAGCGGCAGAGCTGGCTTTGATTATTATGTTAACCTGGATCACTCAGAGTACAGCGGCCAAATTAAAACAGTCTCGCAGACGCCAATTCCCCGGGCGCTCGCAGCATATTTAAAAGGTATCAGTTACAAAGCCGAGAGAGAAGGAGAGTGACAGAAAAAGAGAAAGAGCAAAAACGGACAATAAAGAAATGAGTGAAGGGAGCACAGATCGGGATTTCTCTCCCCCGGCTCTTTCCAAGTCGCTGTCCTCTCGCTGGACTGACTTCAGCCAATCACAGTCAGCCTCTCAACAGCAGCCAAGCTAAACATTCCTCCTGGCGAGGGGGGGAGGAAAAAAAATCCATCGACACAAGCTTTATCGCACGCAAGGAGAGGTCTGATAATAAATAAGACAAATTACTCACAATAAACTCTCTATTTCCACAACTATTCATCATCTCAGCGGCGTATCGAATTAGCTGCCGCTCACTATCGGGACTAAAAACGGATACAGAAGAAACTCAAAGTCCGTTTTAGTGATAACAGGATTGATTTTTAATTCCCTGGCTTCAGTTTCATGTTTCGCTGTGGAATGTCAGCGGCATACTGGGACTGAAGCAGTTGAAATATTGGAGCCACAGAGGAATGAGAGAGAGAGAGAAACACGGAGGCTGGAGGAGAACATGGAGACAGAGAGACAGCCGGGGGGTGTTTGTTCTCAAAGCTCGAGTATTGCTGTTGAGGGTGGAGCGATGCCTTCTGGGATTGGCAAGGGTTGTTGACTCAGGCCCGGCTTGGTTCAATAACACAGATCAGCGAATAGTGATTCAGAATAACAATAAGCGGAGGGCAGCGCTGGCTGGCGGAGGAGCCGACTGAGACACTGAGAGCTGAAGGTAAACACTCACAGTTTAGTGTTTCCTCTCTGACACAGCCTGTGTTTCTGGACAAAGACAACCTGCCCTGCTGACAGCCTTCATCACACACTCACATTCACCATCATGTTCCAAACACACAAGGATCATGTTTGCCTGAGTCTGGGTGTGTAGGTTTTGTTCGCACGGCTGGGTTCAGAAAGTGGTTTTGGATTTGCTCAGACGCTAACAAACGTGTATAAACTGAGAAACACATAAACATAATGTGTTGCCAGAACTACCCCTTAAAGGCAATTACGTGTTTTAAATTTAATAAAATCTTTCTTTCAATAATCTGTTTTTATTAGTAAGGAACAATGAACAAAACGTTTAATAACCAGCAGCTTCTTATATTTAGTCAGCGCTGACCGTCAGATTTTATCAGCTCTAACTAATGAAGGTTACAAAACTGATTTAAAAACACCAAAACAGCACATGGCTGGTGTCTGGTTATTGTATTGTAAGGCCGTTCTGTACAGTTTGAGACAGAAATGTTGTTTGTCACTCAACAGGAAGGGCATAGAAATCTGCTTTAATGTAGTGCAGTCATCTAATGAGGCGGCAGATATGAAGCTGAGTCACTATGAGCTGATAATGAATCAGTAGAAGATAGTGTAAAAGCTGTGGTACAACTTCTCACTATTCAACTATAAACTGTTAACACTATAAATATAAAGAGAGGCAACCATCAAAACCCATGTTAAATATGTATGTATGTATTATTTTCTCAATTATTCAATTATGTTTTTATCTATAAAATGTACAAAATTTGGAGAATTTGTTATTTTCAAGGTGACATTTCCAAATGTTGGCACAAAACCCAAAAGATATTCGCTTAATTGTCCTGGATCAAATCCTCACATTTGTAATCGTTTAACCAGGAAATATTTGGGGTTTTCACTTAAAAATTTATTGTTTATCAAAATACAGCAGCTTCTGAAAGTTAGATTTTTAATAAATTAGTTTCATCCTAAACACCTCAGTACCTGCTCAGGTATCCGGTCTGTCCCAGCTCTCCGTTCTGGAAGTCGGTGTAGAACTCAGGACTGATGGCACCGTCTGCTCCGATGATTCCATCTGCATGAACAGTTCAGATTAGGAAATAAAGTCATTCTTAGCAAACTGTTATCAACTTGTGTAAGTGTTGATGGCAGTGAGGTCCCTGTCCTCGTCTTTAAAGCCCTCAGTACCTGCGCTGTAGAACAGGTCAGGTCTCTCCAGGATGTCGCCATTCCCGACGAAGGATTCTCCGTCGTCCCCGTACAGGAAGGGTTCTCCTGCCTCGTCCATCTGACGGTTCTCCACCATCTCCAACCACTGACCGTTGTACCAGCGGAACTTCTCTGTCTGGATCTTCTTGCCCCACTCCTCGTCATATTCCTGAGGAAAGGTGGAAGGAAGCGAGTCAGTTAGATTTGTCTCGGAACAATGGGAAACAGCATCCAACAGAACAACTGATACAGCTGCAGATTCATTTGTATTTTGAGAACTTCACAGTCTTATGTATCGTTCTTCGTAGGTTTATAATGGTGTGGAGGAGGGAGAGAGGGGAACTATGCGTGCATGTGCATAAGTGCATGACTGTGTGTCGTCTCCAAACTCTTCACTACAGCTAATAAAGAGCTCCGCCCGGCCGGCTCGGCTGCTCGCGTGCGTAGCTCAGCGGACGACGGCCGCAGAGCTGTGTTTTCTTTTCTCTGCGGGGGCTGAAGGGGGAGCGATAAAGGCGGCCTTTGAGACTGCGACGCCCCAACCTGAGAGATTAATCATTCAGACGCAAAGCAGAGACCCGTGGGCCCCGACAGCCACCCAAGGCCCCGGGCTCAAACGGGCCTATTGACCATCACATGGACACCTCCACCCCCTCCGCGCCGGAGTGGCAGTGACATATTTGGTCACCAAACTGATTCATCAGCAGCTGAAACAGCATCATGACTCAGGTTTTGACTGAGCGATTAGTTTAATATGACTAATCAGTTATTAGTAGCTGAGCTCATGACAGAATGAGCTCATCACAGCAGGGGTGAGGAAGTGCATAACAGTTTTTTGGGAGCTTTTCAACATATTCCTGTGGAAATATGGCAAGGCTAATAATATCACTGTGAATTAGGCGTGTGTCCCACTTGGAGAATCTACAAAGTTCCTTGTGAAGCCACGTGTGTGTTTGTGTGTGTTTGTACACGAGCGGGGCCACGATGATCAAAGGCGAACATGTCAGGGCTGCACAGTTATGGTGTGTGCTGCCAGAAGGATCCCGCACAGCCAAGAAGTAATGATTGTGTGTGTGTGTGTGTGTGTGTCCACTGCTCTGCTTTCTCTCTCACCTCTGCTGTCCAGCCGCTGACACACTCCAGAGCCCACCAGCTGCCTTTCATGTGGTTCACGGCTTAATATGTCTCACTGATAATTTCAATGAAACACTTCCTTTGCCCCACTACACTGCTTGGCTATAATTTACAGCTAATTACGCTGATCTGAGGTCTGGCAGCGATCACACCGTGACTGCGAGCTGACCACACCTGTCAGTCACAAGGTGATGCAGGAATTCATCGGTTAGTTAATCGCTAAAGTCAGAACTGACCCTGGCACATCAGGAGAAGGTGAGGGGCTCGGACTGTGAGAGAGGATCACGTTGAAGCGGAGAGAAAATCCACAGTCGAGGTCAAAACGTTTAATGTTTGTACGGGAATTAAAATGAGTGAATGAATTACCAACACTTTGAATCTCTTACCTGTAAGTTGTTTGTATTTTAAATTACCTTTACATTTTATGACTTGCAGCAGTATGACTTTAAGGACGAGTGCAAACAAGTCACATCCAACGGTGGATTGTAGGTAATTCACGTTAGAGGAAAAAGCTTAGATATTCAGGTGACATTAGTAAAATACTGCTGATCTAAATACTCACAGCGATGATGTCCAGCGTGTTGTCACAGACTTTGCGGATCTCTGCGTTGTTATCATGCATCAGGTCGATGAGGTAAGCAGGAGCCTCTGGGATCACGACTCAAGGAACCAAAACATTTTATGCTCTCTGACACATTTCAGTGCTGTCCTCAAATCAACCAATCATCAGTGGCTCCTGAATTAATCGAAGGGGGACAGATGAAGATGTGGCAGCCCTGTGGGGAGGAACGACTGCTCCTGCTGTCACTTAAAGACAGAGACCAGAGACAGGTGTCCTGTGGCTGAAGGAACAACGTCCCACGTCAAACTTTCTGCCTCTCCCTCCCATAGCAGTGCTTAAATCAGAAATTATATTCTCCCCACAGAGAGAAAAACATCAATCAGAACATGCTGACAGAGAGCATATTTGTAATTTGACACCAGCCGCCACCAACCACAACTGAGGTCAATTACAGGCAGCCTGGGATACCCAGAGGGTTAAAAAAGACTAAATCAAGGGGTTAAAAGGTTGCCATGGAAATGCAGATGGGAGTAAACAGTGATGAAAGACATGCACAGGGCTCAACTATGAGTTACCACAGGAACATACAGTAAAGACTGAATATAGAGTCAGCTGAAGAGCACCAGGGAGCAACTCTGAAGCAATACACAGCCAGTGTCACCATGACTGTGGCAGAAGCTGCTCATAACACTGACTGTATCTCATCTAATGGAATGACACACGCCTACGATACTGTACAATTGAGCACAAAAAGATACGCGTGTCTTTGATGATGACGTCTCTTGTAGCTTTGTGGAAAACCATCTGGTAGAAGACGTAGACAATCTGACACACAAACTCATCATCTTCCTGTTGGGCTGAGGAGGAAACACAAGAGATGTAACAACAAAAAACTGTAAAGGCAACACAGTTTTATAGTTTCGATTATCGGCAGCATGGTGGTGCAATGGTGAGTGCTGCTGCCTCATGGCAAGAAGGTTGTGTCTGTGCAGAGTTTACATCTTCTCCCTGTACATGGATTTTGTCCAGGTAATCCAGCTGGTGATCTTTCCAAGGTGTGCCCCACCTCTCGATCAACGCCAGCCGGGACTAGTTGGGATGCCATTAGGTTATGGTAATTAAAAGTCAACTTAACACCCAGTTTTAGATATGCCTCTGTCACATTTTCAAAGAATGTGCAGTGAAAAGTGCAGTTACACTCAGTTATATCATCTAATCTAACTACTGTCAGTTACACACCCTTGACCTCTGTGTCTCCTCAAATTAAAACTCTAGGCCACAGTTACATGTGTCACTGTGGTTGTATGAATTCTTCAGTGTGTCTCAGTAGGGGGTTGTGGTCCATAGACTCTCTATTTTGTCTGCCTATGATACAAAATTACTACATTTCTCCTGAAAAGGGCAAACTACTATTAACAAAGGAGCTCTGGGTCATGTGGGATCAACCACAAACCAGGCTGTAACTTTTGCTCTCTAACTCAAAGCTTATAAAAAAACACTAAAGTACAGGACTTGGTTCTTACCATTGAGCAGCTCGATGAGAGCGGGAATGATGCCAGACTTGGCCAACATGGCCGCACACGAGTCATCCATGGACACGGTGCCGATCATGATCACCACCTCCAGGATGAGGTCATCCTCAGCAGAACCTGACATCAGGGAAAAGTACAAGTTGAGTGGAAGACTGCGCTGGCAAAGAAACCTCACTGATCCTCATGTGAGCAGAACGGAGCACCGAGCCAGGGAAAACATCCACGTTCTGGGACTGTATGGGTTTACATCTGCCTCGTCCTACAGAACTGCTGGAGCTCTGTGTTTTGACTGCTGCGTCTCAACACCAGTGCAGTCTGGAAAACTATGTTCAGAGAAAACAAGGTTATAAAAAGGCTCTCTTCAATTTCTATCTGCTGACATATATTTTGTTTTAAAGGATCACCAGTGGCTCATTTACACTCAATGAATGACTCATCAGCTCTTTCCGTTTGAGGTTCCGTTTTGATAATTAGCAGTTTTTTTAAGGATTCAGAGGTAGATGAAAGAAGGCTGGAAGTTAATGGGGATCACTAAGATCCAGTTGTGTAATCAATCAATTCTCAGGCTGTTGGAAACATGGGCTGGTTTCCTGCCCAACACACCCTCACCATGTGTATTAAACTCAGTACATTTCTAGCACTGACTGAAATGTGGCCATAGCTCTGAAAGCCAGCAGGGAATGTCAGATTACATTCATACTGTCCTTCTTTGATCAAACTATCTAAATAATAACTTTTACAATTTTAGGCATTTAAGCATTTTGATTGGCTGGTTGTATTTAGACATCTTTAGAGCAGGTTTTGTATAAAACCATGTTTACAGGTATTGAGACAAAGTTGTTTTAGCTGAAGCTCTTGAAAATTGAAAAACCAAACATGTTAAGAGCTGACAGAGTGTTCTTGGATCCACTCTGGCATTAGACATATTGGACTCTATGTTAACAGTCTAAACTCATAGAGCAGGTGCATTTTGGGTGATTCCAAATCAGTTTTTGCTAGTTTAAGAGCAGTAGCTGCATCAGGTGCAGAGTTCAAAAGGGTTGTATGTAGTCTCTTTATTAATCCTGGGTGTGGATATAATATATAATAAACCAACCAGAGTGCCATCTCTGGACTTGTAACTTATAATATGAATCTGGTCTGACTGGGACTTGAGCGTTAAGACCTGTAGTTCTGTTTCATTTCTGCTTTGATGAAGACAAAAAGGAAGAGCCGGGGGTTAGGAGGTCAGTGGTCATGAAAGGTGAAGATAAGGCCCTGACCCTAATGAGCGTTCTCCGTCCTCATGTCATCTACGTCCAGCGACACTTCACTGATAGTGTGATTTAGGAGAGAAGTTAGAGGTTAAGACAGGGCATGGGAGAGACTTAAAAGCCAGGTCTGTGACTGTATCTTTACGAGAGTAATACCATGGCTTTAACAGATACTGTAAAAGCATTTTGATCCATGTAGACAGTAGAGCAATGGAGGAATCAGTCTGTCACATACACACCTGGTTTGAGTCGGTCTTTTAGGAAGGGCACCAGGTTGTACTCCTTGAGCACCAGCGCCCAGTCCAGGTCAGCAATGGTCAGATTGGCCAGCGTGCCCAGACACTCGATCACAAACTCCTCAGCCTCCTCCTCACTGATCTGAGCTGCCAGGTCTCCAACATGATCCTATGAGCAGATAATACAGGATTATACTCTATACTCTCAGGATTAACTTTGCTGATTCTGTCAGGACTGGTCTGTGTACTGACCAGGAAGAGGCTCTTAGTGGGTCCATTGTGCTGAGAAAGGTTCCTGATCATCTTCATCACCAGAACATCCTTCAGTTTCACAGCACGCTTCATCAGCATCTTCAGACCGTTACCTAAAGCAAGAGAGAGGAGAGCAAGAAACATTGAGTGGGTTCAAACGTCTTTGTCTGTTTACTGTTTATCCTTTCTCTGGATCTTGTACCTTCACAGATGACCTGGGCGTTGCTCTTGTTCGCAGCCAGGTTGATACAGAGTGAAATGAGCTCAGCCTCCATCTTCTCCTCTCCACAGTCAAACACCATCTTCATCAGCTGTCAATCAAAGGTTCCAAATGTCAGCTAACCAGTTCATTCAGCACCGAGACTGAAGCTAAACTACTACTACACGATCATGTAAGTCATGTATTTCTATAATGTGCTGGGAAATTGGTCCGCTTGCTCCATTCTGCCCTCTTTCACAAACTCAAACAAACTTGGAGTGAATCACAACCTCTTGATGACAAAGTCTAAAGAATGACCCATACTCATATGACCCATGTGTAGTCTTGGTGGATTTTTTTGGTCAGCCACATCTGCTGTTTTGTAAGGCAACATTTCTTCATACTGTGTGTATATTTGTGTTCCTGATTGTAATTTGTCATTTTGAAAAACCACAGATTTAAAAAGCAGCATCCCTGCAGTCTCCTCCAGTCATCAGGGAGGGAGGGAGGGTGAGGAGGGAGGACAAGAAATCAGAAGATGATGAGTGTGAGTTTGTGGGTTAAAAAGCGAGAGAGTGTTAGAGATAAAGAGAAGGCGAGGCGACACTCCCTAACCTCCCAAACACTCCAGCACCTCCTCTCCTGTGTCTGTCTGCCTCTACAACATTTAACATTAAACAGGAAAAGCTTGAGCTGGGGGGAGCAGAGGTGCACTGCTTCCTGTGAGGAGCCAGGAGAGAGAGGGAGAGAAGGCTGGGCCGGGCCTGCTAGGGTATCACATACCAGGGCCCCGACCCAACCAGCCCCTGGCCTAGACCTCTGGCACCCGCCTCTGCTTTTCTATTTACCACAGACAGGGGGGGGGGGGGGGGGGGGGGGGGGGGGGGGGGGGGGGGGTGGCAGGGGGGAGCAGAGGTGCACTGCTTCCCTGTGAGGAGCCAGGAATCAGAGAGAGAGAGGGAGAGAAAGGCTGGGCCGGGCCTGGGTTAGGTATCACATACCAGGGGCCCCGGACCCCAAATCAGCCCCGTCTAGACTCTCTGGCACCTGCCTCTGCTTATTTACCACAGACAGCCACCGGAGGCCCTGTCAGGGCCGCAGCGCCACGCTGCAGTCCGACCAGCACAGTCACCTCCGCCCCCGCCTCCACCTCTGTAACCACTTCCCCCTCACTCCTGACATCCCTGCTCTGGAAACCCCACATCCAGCACCAAACGGTGACCCCATTAAAAGCTGGGGAAGGGGAAAGGGGCAGGTCAGTCACCAGCCTGGGAAAGTGATAAAAGAGAGAGGTCTTAAAAGTACAAAATAAAAGCTGAGTGAGGAGAAAAGGTGGGAAATGGGGTAAAGGATGTATTTTCACCAACAGGACAGATGGAGGGGACATGTAGAAGGGTTTTGGTGAGGAAGCTGACTAAGCTCCGAGAATTTCTTCATCTAAAATATTTATCATTGTGCTTCGTTTCAGTTGTGTACTACTGTAAAAGCATTTGATCATATGAACAGTAGGTAATGGAGGATGATCTGTCACATACACCTGGTTTGAGTCGGTCTTTTAGGAAGGGCTGGGTTGCTCGCATGAGCACCAGCGCCCAGTCCAGGTCAGCAATGGTCAGATTGGCCAAGCGTGCCCAGACACTTTCGATCACAAACTCCTCAACCTCCTCCTCACTGATCTGAGCTGCCCAAGGTCTCAACATGATCCTATGAGCAGATAATACAGGATTATCTCCTATACTCTCAGGATTAACTGCTGATTCTGTCAGGACTGGTCTGTGTACTGACCAGGAAAAGGCTCTTGGTGGGTCCATTGTGCTGAGAAAAGGTTCCTGATCATCTTCATCACCAGAACATCCTTCAGTTTCACATGCCTTCCTCCAGCATCTTCAGACCGTACCTAAAGCAAGGGGAGAGCAAGAAGCAGTGAGTGGGTTCAAGCGTCTTTGTCTGTTTACTGTTTATCCTTTCTCTGGATCTTGTACCTTCACGGTGACCTGGGCGTTGCTCTTATTGCCTTCGGTTGATACAGAAGTGAAATAGCTCAACCTCCATCTTCTCCTCTCCACAGTCAAACACCATCTTCATCAGCTGTCAATCAAAGGTTCAAATGTCAGCTAACCCAGTTCATTCAGCACCGAGACTGAGCTAAACTACTACTACGTCCTTATGAGTCATATATTGTTCTAGTATGCTGAAATTGGTCCGCTTATCTGCCCTCTTTCACAAACTCAAACAAACTTGGGGTGAATCACAACCTCTTGACAACCAAAGTCTAAAGACCCATACTCATATGACCCTTATTAATAGTCTTGGTGATTTTTGGTCAGCCACATCTATGTTTTGTAAGGCAACATTTCTTCATACTGTGTTTGTGTTTCAGTTACTTGGTTGTCATTTTGAAAACCACAGATTTAAAAGCAGCATCACAGTCTCCTCCAGTCATCAGGGAGGAGGGAGGGTGAGGAGGAGGACAAGAAATCAGAAGATGATGAGTGTGAGTTTGTGGGTTAAAAAGCGAGAGAGTGTTAGAGATAAAGAGAAGGCGAAGCGACACTCCCTAACCTCCCAAACACCCACCTCCTCTCCCCCTCCCCTGTGTCTGTCTGTCCGTCTCCCCTGCGCTGATTTAACATTAAACAGGAAAAGCTTTGAGCTGAAGTGTGAGGAACAGGTACTGCTTCCTGTGAGACCAGGAATCAGAGAGAGAGAGGGAAGAAAAGGCTGGGCGGGCCTGGGTTAGGTATCACATGCCAGGGCCCCGGACCCCAAATCAGCCCGTCTAGACTCTCTGGCACCTGCTCTTATTACCACAGACGGCGGAGAGCCCCTGTCAGTGCGGCATACCTTGCAGTCCGACCAGCACAGTCACCTCCATTTCGCCTCCACCTCTGCTTCACTTCCCCTCACTCTGACATCCTGCTCTAGAGCCCATCCCAGCACCAACGGTGACCCCATTAAAGCTGGGGAAGGGAAAGGGGCAGGTCAGTCACCAGCCTGGAGAAGTGATAAAGAGGCACCCAAAGGTACAAAATAAAGCTGAGTGAGGAAAAGGTGGGAAGGGGAGTAAGGATATTTTCTGTAGGACAGATGGAGGGACATGTGAAAGGGGTTTTGGTGAGAGCTGGACTAAGCTCTGAGGAATTTCTTTCATCTAAAATATTTTTGTTTGTTTTCTTAAAGATCTCCATCCGTTTAGTATGACTAAACAGCAAAATAATCATTTAATCCTTGGCTTCATGAGCACGTTACCCAAATGAACGGTAACAAACTAATGTCATTATAGGTGATACAGGTGGTGTTTATATTGTGCGATCAGTGAAAAATGCAGTGTGGTTTGGTGCAGAAAAATGTCAAAACAAACAAAGGCAGGTGCAACTTCCGTTTACCTTTCTGTAAATTCTTCTGAGGGAGTAAGAGATGGATGGACAACATTAGAAAGGGAAGTGAGAGAGGCAGTGAGAGGGAGAGTGAGCAGGCTTTGGGGGCAGGGTCAGAGGTCATGTACTGGTCATGCTGCTAGCCAGGCCTGGTGAATCTGCTGACATGACCCTCTGAGGAACAAACAGCCAACTCTCGGCCACATCTGGCCCGCATTTGCTCAACAAACAAACACAAGCGCACATTTAGCTAATCGCTGATGATGAGAGGAAGCGGTGGCCAGGTCAGCAGCTCAATCAAGAGCAGCTCAACAAAACTCAACAAAATGTTGGTGAAAGTTGAAAGAAATCAGCCCAGGCGGCTTTGGCTTCAGCTAGCGACGTTTTCATGATCACAGGGGTAGTTTCTGTGCTGAGGTCCCAACTTTGTGTTGAATTCAGCCCAAGAGAGCTAATATGGAGGAGACACAGAAAATGGTGAAGTAGCGCAAGAGATGTTTCAGGACTCCAGTGGAAGAGAAGAAAAACAAGTTGTATATAGCACAGAAGACTGAGCAACCCATCCTCTCGTGGTTTTGGTTCAGATGTAGTCCTCCCTCACTCCAGTTCTCATTCCAGAATACTGTTAGCTGCTGATGCTAATGTGTCTGTCTTGGTCTGCTGGCAGTGTGTACGATAGCCAGTCTTACTCGCATTATACAGTCTGTGTCAACAAACATGGACTTGAATCTAATAAGTCATGCTGATGTGTTGAGAATCACACATGCTGAGCTGTCTCTGGCCCTGGAATCGGCTGCAACATAAACAGAGGGAGGAGGAGGAGGTCAATGGTTGAATGACTGGTTCCCGTAACCTTGGCTCTGCAGGATGCCAATGACCACATCTAGGAGGCTGTGTGTTTTTAGAAATATTAATGGGCTGAATGGCCTTTTAGCAACGATTCCTGTTGGAGGTCAATTGGCATTAGGGCAGATGTTTTAGATGCTTCTTGGTTTCTCAGTTTGTAGGTGTTTCTCGGGACTTGACTTGAGCAAAACAATATTTAAAAGATTAAATGTGGAGACTGAACCAGGACACTGGCTGAAAAAATTATTTTTATTCTGCTTAGAAGTTGCACCAAAATACAAAAATACTTTTTCTCTCTTTTCTGCTTCCACTCCAAAACAATGAAAGTGAATAAATTTAGCTTGTGCTCACAAATTCCTGTTGCAAAAGCATAAGTGGGCCATTGTTAAACTAAGTGACATATTCCTCATTATCATGAACACATACACTTAATAGTTTATTTTGACTCAGTCTCTCTCTCTCTCACTCCTTCTTTTACACACTGTCTGCTTGAAATATCACACAAATGGATTAATCTGCCACTGTGTCAGCTGTTTTCAATTCTCTTAAAGTGAAATGACATGCTTGTGACTTATACTTTTTAAGATTTATATCTTCAAGTAGGAACCGCTTTGGGCTTGAGGCTGAGAGCCTGAACCTAGAACAGAAGTCAGAGAATGTGGAGTTGAATTCTTGGTTAACACCTGAAGCAGGATTTGCTGGTTGTGACAGAAATATAGAATAAGTCTAGCCTTATCATTTAAAAAACAACCAACCACCTTTGCTTCTATTTCCAGAAACAGTCCCACCCCAGTTACTGTGGATGAATCCAGACCTCACTGTAGACAGTTTATACAGGATGATTGGCCGGTGAAAGCAGTTCCAATGAGAAACTGTTGACGGTGAGGTCTGTCAGATATCAGAAGGAATTCAGGACATTGTTTGTGGAAAGACACATTCATGTTGAATTTTTTGGCTGCATTTGTTTATTCTTCTTGCCTGAGGAGCGGAGACAAGCCGAAAACCTCAAACTTGTCATGGCAATGTGGGAGGGAGTGTCTCATTTTAGGCGTGGTGAGCAACAGGTCATCCTACTGGAGTGGTCCAAAAGAATTTCCACTCTCTTCTAAGTTCTGGTTTGGTCTCACAGAAAATGTGATGTAAGAACTCAAACTAGGAGCTTGAAGAGAACAAACAGTCTCTGAGGGCTGAGGAGAATGAAGAGTTGGGTGACATAGTCATTTAATCTAGATGGCAAAAATATTGGTACATATTTCAGAGACAGATATTGAAAAAAACCCTTAGCCAATGGCCAGCAGTGAAAATGTTTCTTTTTCAGATGTGGAGGCCAAATGACCTCTACTAAAATGAACACACTCTCTATCGATGTAGTGTAACGACCTTATCAAGTCTCGGAAGCAGCATGAAGCAGATAAAGACAGAATGGATTGAGTGTTAGACTGTCAGTGAGCCCAGGACCTTTATGAGTCTGACCTCTGACCAGAGCTGGAGGCCTGGAGGAGGAGCCAGCCCGGGAGAATTAACAGAGCTCAGACCAGAGTTTGAACTGGGGACTTTTCATTAAGAGAAGTGTTAAGAGAGAAGCTCTTCACTGGACCAGAACCACTGACAGACCTCCTGTAATGCCCACCAGCCTCCAAAGCCCCAACCTGGTCCAGTTAAAACTGGTCCCAGCCGTGTTCGGTCACTGGCCGTAAAGGGAGCCTTATCGCCGCTAATGGGTCCAGATGTCAGTGAACCCCTGGAATCTGGGAGGGAGAGAGGGCCGAGGAGAGACGGCTTCTAGCTTTAATTGGGAAAACAGGAGGCAGCATCAATGTTACTGCCTTTAATAAGTTAAAGCTACGCTGCTCGCTGCTCTGGCCCTTCCAGCACAGCCAGCGATTGGCCAGAACATGTGCTTCTCATTAGCAATCCTTTACCTCAACCAGTACCTTAAAATGCACATGACAAAACCTAGCACACACACACACACACACACACAGGCAATAAGCTCCTCCAGACCTGCCGAACTCCCTCACTCTGCTTGTAGGAAGATGGAGGATCCTTTATGGGCGAAGAGAGAGATGCCATTAAATGTTCAAAACACTGGTAGGGTTGGGGCAGCAGAGAGAAAAAAAAGGTGAGGGGGAGCTGTTAAGAATTAACTAGACTGTTCAGGGGCAGTTAGTGGGAGAGCTAAACTCCAATTACACCCCAGCCTGATTTAAAACCGCCTAACCTTCGTAAAATTACACCCGCACACATTAAGAGGCGTCTGGGCTTGGTTTGTGGACAGCGCTGCTCCATTGTTATTGCATTTTCTGGATAAATAAGCAAGCAGGGTTTGGTCTTCAGAGACAACACACACCACATAACAGGGCAAAATGCTTTTAAAGAGGTCCCCGCCCCCACTCCAGTTTCCTAATTTGTCTTTGCAATGTAACAACAGTCAACATGCTGCATCATGGAGCAAAAAGCTGGGGTGAGTGGCAACGCTGGAAAAAAGGCTGCAACAAATGTGTTTATTTCTTGTCATTATTAAATAATCCATGGATTCTTAATTCTTTGTTTTGTCAGACCAAGAATCCAAAGCGAAAAAGCAGCAAATCCACACGTTGGAGAAGCTGAATCCAGAGAATGTTTGTTATTTTGGGTTGATAATTCATTTAAACAGTTAACTGATAAAAGTCTGTTCTGTCAGTTGAAACTAACTGTTTCAGCTCTAGTTGGACAGTCCTTTGTAATTAATTAATGAACAACTGACGATATATTTCTGTTATGTTTGTTGTTGTATTTTTCACACCCACTTCACTGAGTGGTCGGCTGTGTGGGAATGAGGTATGAACGCCTCTCTTTTTTCATTTGTTACACAACTGTTCATGCCACTTTTCATGCAAACAACTGCATACAACACCGTGAATGTCTCCTAGGAGAGACTGTCTGAAAATGCGCTGCCTTATCTGTGTTTTTTTTTTAAAGATATTGTGCGCAAGAAGCAGCAAATCCTCACACTGGAACCAGGCCGGTGGCATATTTGCTTGATAAATAACTTTTTCAAATTGAGTTCTGCCGACCAACAAACTGACAAATAGTTTGTTCACTAGCTGTAAAACAGAAAAGAGGAAAATGAAGATGCAGCTGACAAAGAGGAATCTTCTACTTTCTGCTGAGTCCAGGTGGTGGTGAGATGGATCAAGTGGGAGGTGATGATGACAAGTGAAGACTCCCTCTCCACTTTCATCTTATCATTAGAGGTTGTGACCCTGGGTCAGGTCTGGCTGGAGAGAGTGGAGGCTGACAGAGCCGCCTCCTCCCTGTCTCCTCTCCTTAGAGATAAGAGCAGAGTCTTCATGCAGAGTGTGTCAGTTAAAAGGAGGACAGCTGGCAGCGAGAGCAGATGATTAATGACACCTCTGCTCACATACAGAGCGAATTACACACACGCACAAATACACAAATACAGGCAAACTCAACAGTGTCAGAACCGTGAGCAGGCGTGATATTTCAGCGTTAACTTATATTATGTGTGTGCCTTGCTTCCTGAATGAGCAACCCCCACCCGCTACTTCCCAAAAAACAGCCCTCCCTAAATCTCTGAAGACCTCTCCACCTCTCCGGTCGGCTCCTAGAAAAACAACATTTGTGCAGAGGCTCTGGCATGTTATTCTAACAAATATATTATATTAATTATGCACCGTTACCCGAGCCTCCCCCTGAGAGGCTTCAAAAGGCTCTGTCAGAGATGCTTCTGACCGTGTCACATGACCCAGCGGATGAGACAACGCTCCAATCGAGCTTTCAGGAAGTCACTTTTCCTGATGGTCACCAGAGGCGGCTTCAGGTCTGCACGTTCTGTAAGAACTGCACCTGCACGTACACCTCAGTAATAACAAACCAGAGGCTCCACTGCTGCCTCAGGATGGATGAACGTTTCTCATGACGTGTCTGTTTCTGTCAGTAACAATCTGACACAGAAGCATAATACAGACACAGTCATCAAGACACAGATACAAACACAATGAATCAGTATAAACATATCTGCAGGAAAGAACACAAAACAAACACAAATGTTTAGGAACATGAAAACACAATTATTAGAAAGCAGTGACTGATTACCGAGAAGGGAGGAGAGTTTGGGAATGAGTCCGGCCTGGACCATCTGGCTGCGCAGAGACGTGTCGAAGGAGAGGTTGAGCAGGAGGCGTAAGGTGGTGCTCAGGAGCTCCTCGTGCTCGGAGGGAATCAGCCGGGCCAACTTCTCTACAGCGAACGTCTCAGCCTGCGGGCAACACAGACAGGGTAATGTTTTAACTGCTCTGAAATAACGACCGGGGCAGCAACTGATAAATAACAGCAGGACAATAAACATGTTTTTCTACAAAACCCCTTTTTCATTTAACAAAAGAAGCCAGTTATCAAGGACCCAGTAATCCTTTTTCTTTTATGGAGAAACCTGTTGTCTGGCTGTGAGTAAAGGTCGGTCTGTGACAGAACAGTGAAGTTACTGCTCTGTGTAAATTCACTTTAAAATTACACAAAAAAAATAAATAAATCAATTTCTGATTTTTACATTTTATCAGAAAATAAAAACATGTAAATTAATTTCTTTCTAAATGTGTTTCCATTACAATGTTTCTGTAACTAAAATAAAATAAAATATTGTTTTATGATAAATTATATATTTTAAAAATTGTTTTGTGATTTAAATTAGCTAAATACAAGTGTTCAGTGTTAAATAATTATCAAGCAGTTTCCAATATAAAAAACACACTGATGAGCAGAAAATTCATTTCAAAGAATCAATGATTCTACGGAAAAATAACAAGAGTCCTCCGACTTTCTACATTAGTGTCTCGGCCAAAACAACATTTAGTAATTGAGTAACATCTCCACAAAGTAGGAATGGGTTCACATGACCTGCAGGCAGGTGGAGGTGTTGAGCTGGTGACACTAAACCCAAGTCAAACACCAGCACACGACTGCTGACCCTCTCTGTGGGGACTCGGTGTCACTGATGTGTGAAAGTGTGAGCGGTGTTGAAGTGCTGTCACTGTGACCGTCAGAGTGACACAGCAGTGCCACTTGGTCCGGTGCTGCTTGTTAACATGTCTGCTTCCCTCTCCTGTGGTCTCCTCCGCAGCCAGACATCACGGTGACGCAACCTGCTCCCACTTAAAACACACTCACTGCTACTGTGCACAAAACCAGCTCCAGTCACACCATCACAGACCAGACCTCGAGCTGCGTAATCAGCTGCAGCCTGTGTCAATTACCACTGACATTCCCCTTCCATTAGTGACAGCAGCGGCAAAAAAAATTATCAAACTGTGTTGACATCTTATCTGATTAGGAGAAAGTCACAACATGTTTGCTGAGTAAATAAAACTCGATGACATACTGTATCATTATGTGATCAGTCTTTTTTTAAATCAATTAAACACTCGTGTCCTTAGATGGAAAAAGCCTTTTCCCTTGTGTAAACTGATACACTCAACTGGGTCAGAGTGTTGAAACCACTATTTTCCTGCTGGACACATTCTTGAGTGGGTCTAAACCCCCTGAAGGTTTCTTTAATCTGAATCAAAGATACACTGAAGGGGAAACAAGGAGATAAAACCAGTTCCTAACAGGGTCTGGCTTTGATAAAGACCCACAAACTGAGTCAGATTGGAACCAGGTGGGGCTGGATTAGGGAAAGTCGGAGCGGTGAGGTTCCTATACGAGCGCTGTGGGACACGTGGCCAAGAGTGGACCCTCTAAGCATTTCTTTAATTGAAATTTGATAAGTGTGGTTTCAACTGGTGTTTTCTACAGGGTCACAACTATTTGTCAGAATAATCTCAGGAGAGTTTTACAGAGCAAACAAAGAAGGTTTGTTTACTCGAAATTTGACCAATTAGGCTTAAAGATTGAGCAAATTATTTATAGTTGTAAAGACAGTCTAATTAGACGATTGATTCTATTGGTAGAAACCAAAAGGAAAAAATCCAAAAACACACAACAGGATGACAGGAATTTCAAAACAATGAGCTGCTCCAACAAGCTGCTAATTAAACCAAATAAATCAAAAATCTGTTCTGATTTAGCAGTTTTACTTATAACTTAACGGTGGAATTATTTAGTCATTATTTTGCCAAACAAATCCATGATTCATTTTATGTTTATTATTACACTGAATTAGAGGAACACGAGCAAAATGTTTGTAAGTCAGAATTGTGTAATAATAAGCCTGTTTAAAATTCTGAAATGCTCTTTTGAAGAGAACAAAATTCTCAACGTAAACAAAGATTAAAAAGCAAGGAAAGAGAGACGGTGAGGACACACAGTAAAGAGAGATCCTACACCAGCACTCCACCCATATGTGATAGTTAAACATGTGATTGTGACACCATGAGCATTAATCTGCTGCTTTAACAGCAGATTAATGGTGGTGTTGTCGGGGTCTGTTCAGACTCTGCTGAGCTAACGTCACATACTGCTCACACTGTTCATGGGCTTCACAGCATAAATATCTGAGGATGTGTGTATTCAACAAAGACAGAATACAGCAGGTAGCCATCATGTGTGTGTGTACATGTGGTTATAGCAGATATATCAGTGCTCTTCTCACTTAAGATGCAAAGGATGGAGGGGGCGAAAAGAGAAATCAAGGAGTGTTTTTAGTAAAACCTGAAAAGCCCCCACATAACTCTCCTCTCCTTCTCATCATCGCCTCTTTCCCTCCACCCCTCCCTCTCTCACCATGTCATTCTTGTTCTCCAGGAAGATGGAGAGCTTCTTGAGGAAGGAGACCACCACCAGCAGCAGCTCCTCGTCCTCCCGGTCCAGGATCTTCACCAGCATGTGGACGATGTTCTTGTTCCTCATCTTCAGCTCTGTGCGGGTGTCTTCAGCCAGGTTCAGCAGCAGACACAGAGCAACTACAGGGTCAAAGACCGAGGACCAGAAACAGTCATTTAACTGTAGTATTTAAAAAACAAATCTTTACTTTTTCTTTTTCATTTCCACATTGTGTGACAATATTACATATTATTCCTCCTCACAGCTTCATGAAGAAAAATATATTTACCTGAAATACAACAGCTGAATTATTATATGAAATATTCTAGTCTGATCTGATAACTCTGGAAACTTTGCAATCTCTGCTAGAGTGTTAAATGAGGTTTGTCTGATTGCCCCGGTGGTGGTGCAGTGGGGCTGAAGAGGTTAAACAAACGGACCTGGAGTCGCAGTGAGTATACTAGTGTTTGCTCATAGCACCTTATTCAACAGCAGCCTGAGAGCACGCCAAATTCAATTAAGTCCAGAGTAAACTGCCAGCCTTAGTCTAAAAACAGATCATGCCGAAGAAAATTTTGATTAAAAAAAAATGCTGTTTATGCTGCTGAGGGCAAGAAACAGGCAGTTTATGTAGTATCGACATCTAACATCAAAACAGGCCTGAGCACTGAGGCTGGGGCTCTCACCTTTGTTGCTTCATAAACGTAGGTTTTATCTGACTTTTGAAGAGTTATAGAATAATATTTACATCCTAAAATGTTTGTTAGGAAAGTTCCCTGTACCTCTGAGAAGCTGCTCCTGCTTGATCAGGAGGCTCTGGTACTTCCTGAAAGACTTCTCGTGTTCCTTCTTCAGATTTTGGTTGTCAGAGAATTCCTCATGTGAAATCAGTCAAGGAACACAAACGCTTCTGGATGGTGTGCCACAGTAATAGCTCCCAGGATTTGTCCTCTTATACCATGAACATTGCCCTCAAGCTGACTTTCTCATTTCCAATTTGCAAATATATAAGATACCTAAACACACTAACATCATCTATTTTATTTGGCACAAAAAAAACAGCTTTCACAGCAGAAACTCTTCAACTGAATGATTCATGAAAGGATATAGGCCTTCTTCTTCTTCTGCAGCTCATCTTGCCAGAGGTCGTACCTCTTCAGCTCATGCTCGATGATGTTCATACACAGGGCCCCAATCTTGAAATGTGTGACCAGGCCATGGAACTGGGAGAAACTAGAGGAGAAAATTAGGAGGGGGAGAGAAAAAGACTTCCATTTATCCAAAAGTGGATTTTCAAAACTGAAATCATAGTGGGGATTTCAGCTGGGAGCTGTCATTAAAATGACCCGATCCGTCACCCCTGAAGTAGTTTACAAAGTAAACTGTCAAAGTCAAAACACGTTCAGTCAAACGGTATGTCCTGGTCCGACTTATAATCAGTCCAACTTGAACCGTTTCACAATCCAAACAGCATAACACGGAGATGGAGACGAGCCAAGAATGACGATCAGTTTTCAGACGTGCACGTCCTCTCGCAGCCTAAATCAGCTCTGACAGACGTTTATGTATTATTCTAGTGAGGGCTAATTTTAGTGTTTCCGAACCCCCAGTTGGAGAGTGAAACTTCAGTGCTAGGTACGCTGCCAAAGCTGGAGGACTACTGTAAGAGAGAGGGAGAGCAGGGGATAGAGAGGAGAGCAAAGGGCCAGTGCATACTGCAGACAAGGAGCCGTTCATACACAATCTTTAGGTCGACTTCTGCATGAACAACTGGGTTTGAAAATCTAATACATAAAAATATACACACACCTAAAGTAAGTGGACGTATCTTTTGTATACTTTTGGTCTGGGTCTGTTTCTTGCTCTTTAGTAACAATGAAGGAAAATCTTAATGCTACAAGGTACAATGATATTCAAGACAGCAGTGTTTACTGTTGACTTTATGTCAGCAGTTTGTGTTTGTCTCGTTACTGTTTCACCACGACAGAGGAACTTCACTGGTCTGCACAGAGTTCTGATCTCAGCTCCATCCAACACCTTTGGGATGAGCTGGAACACCGACTGAGAGCCAGGCTTTATAGATTAACACCCACTGATCTCATCTGACTTTCCCTTTTTATACACTCATTTCCCAGTTTATTAGGTACATGTAGCCAAATCTAATGCCGTCTAATATGTGTTAACATTAGATTTTAATGCAAATTTGAGAAAAAAAGAAACGTTAAGCCACGAACATGAACCCTTTCAAACGTATCCCGGGCTGTTAGCAGTACCAGTTGATAACAACGCTCTACGTGATATTCTGCACATACAAACAGCGTAGCAACATGTCCATGGATAAACATTGAACAGTACTATGAGTATGACTGACTTGTTTACCTGGAGAAGCAGAAGAAGATATAGGTGATGGTTGTTGCCAGGTCCACGCTTTGCTTCCAGTCCTCCCTCAGGACTCGGGCCAAGGCTCCAAGGGCCGTCTCTGACCACAGACACACAAAGACACACACAAAGAAATGTAAGGAATGGTTAGAAAATAAGGAGACAAGGCAGAAACAAAGGGCTGGAGATGAGAAAGAAAAACTAAGCACAAAGCAGCTGGAGGTTAATTTAAAGAAGCGTGGGGGAATGTGATGAGGTTGGAGGCTCCTGGGGATTTTGAGCTATGGGTGCTTCTCAACGTAAAGACATGCGTCCCAGGCTTCATCTCCTCTTTCCACGCTGACCCCAGGCCTCTCAGTTCACACGAACACTCGGCTCTTATCAACACTGGACCGGCTGATGCAGCGCGACAGACGAAGTGAGCTGACGATGCTTTATGACAGATACAAATGAAGCTGCGCCATCTCATGAAGGCTGCAGAGGATGACGGCTCCGTGCTGTTGTTGAGGAAACAGGCCGGTTGTCACGGAAGGGAGCAGAACTGGAACTGAGCTGTGTTTTCTTTTCAAGTCAAAGAGGAGCAGAGTGGACGAGCTGATAAAAGTCAGCAGATTCTACTATACCAATCTCTCTACCAATTCTCATCCAAACCAGATGAAAAAAAACGGTTCAGGTTTGAATTTTTTAAATTAATTGATAATTGTGTTTACAGGAAATTAAAACATTTCAAATAATTTAGCAAATTAAAAAAAAACTCGGCTGATGAACCAGCTTTTCAAGCTGATTAAAGTGAGGAAGTAGAAAGGTACCGTTTTGTAAGAGTTCCTCCAGGTTGTCTGGGTTACGAGCCAGCTGGAAGATGAGTGTGGCTCCTCTGATCTTCTCCTGTATGTCCTCATACAGCAGCTCCACATACTCATCGATACTGTTGATGCTCGCCTCCTCGTCCAGCTGGAGGACAAGAAACACTTCAACACAAATGTTTTCACCACTGCTGTGCTGCATAAATAAGGACTTCTGTCCTCATATGCATTTGTACTATAAACATGTGCACACATCCTTTTTTTCAGTTCCTACCTCCACTCCTGCGTACGGTTTGAAGTCTCGAGGTGAGATGCGTTTCCTCTCTTGGTTGTCTGTGAAAGGAAAAATTCAGCATCTCAAACGGTCCTCTGATGATACACTGCTTCAGCTTTTACCACAAGGAATATATGAGTATTATTCATAATAAGACTAAATCTGTACCATTTGCCTGTTTGCGATTTTGCAGATAGAAGAGCAGCTGCTCCACCTCGCGGAGTTTAGAGGGGTGAATCAGTCGACATTCCTCCACCACCTTCCGAGCCAAAGAGGATGTGTCCGTGCTGGCGTTCAAGCTTTTAAGGCGAATACTGAGGGCAGCAACAACACACAAACAATTAAAATTACAGCTTTAGACAGAAACATTAAGCACCAAGTTAATCAAGATATAAGGCAGGTTACAAAACCATAACACTGGGATTTTGTTATCATGCGATCATAATTTGACTTAAACGTATTATACTTGGTTTTAACAGTGTTACAGCTCAACACTTCAACTTGAAGTAGGTTGTACATTGTTAAAAAGTAAGTTACAGTGTGAAAGTAAAATCTGAGTCCTGAATTTAGTGATTCCCCTCACATTTTCTGACACTCTTTGCGTTCTCCAACCATGGGATCCCCCAGCTCTCCCAGGATAGTTGCCTCCACCTCATACTGAACGACAAGGGCTTTCTCAGTTGGGTGAACATCCAGAGTACAGCCCTTCACTCTCCTGTGGATCACAAGGAAATAAAATAAGCTGTCAGTCCTAGTTTGGGTCAGACTCTCTAGTTCCAGTGAGAGAAAATGTCAGTTCTACAGCTGATATACAGTTTAAGACAACAACAGTTCTTTGTTGTTGAGAGACAGGTCTTATCATCCAACATCAGTGGCTGACCTCAGTAACACTCATCACAGATGGGTATTACATGTTGGCATTTTTTATATTCTTATTAATAATATACTTATTTTAAAATTATTTCTTTGTTTTTTTACTTTTACATACACACACACACACACACAAAATATTAATTGATAGCTTAATATTGTGGATGGTGAAGTTAAATTCTCATTTTATTTCGTTCAATTTGACTGAGACACAAAAAAAGGCGCATCAGCTCCAAAAATATACATTTTAAAACACTACTAAATTTATTTTTACAACAGAATTGAACGCATCAATTTTTAATGGCGGTACTTGAAAAAACAGGTAAGTGTGTCGACATATTTTTAGACTTTTTCCTCCACAAAACAAACACTTGAATTGTATTTTAGCAGGAATGTTAACATTTACCAGCAGGATAATGACGCTGAATGTATTATTAATCGTTGCCATGGCTCAGAAATTCACAAATCGATACTGTTTTTTTCCGTCTTCACGGTGATGCCTCGCGAACTATTGATTTTTTACAACGGACGTAACGTTAGCAGCTAACATTAGCGTTAAGTCTCCATATGTATGCTAACGGCAGCTACTATTAGCTGTTTTTCGTTGTTCCTACCAACATAAAAAAGACAATAGTTAATTTTAATATCGTCGTTTAGTCTTGTTGTAATTCATTTAAATGGCGTGTCATGCAATCAGAGAACAGCTGTGCATCCCGCTGCTGCTGTGTCTGTTAGCTTAGCTACCGAAACAAACGTTAACAAAACCTGCTAACGGTGCTAACAGCTAGCAGCTGTTACCTTTTCAGATACCGCGGGTCTCCTGCTTGTGAACTGTCCATTTTAGATAATAAAGAAAAAGCGGCATCAGGTTTTCTCCTGATGCTGGTGGTGGAGACAGGGCGGATGTTATTTATCTCCTCAGCTTGTTGCCAGGGCGGCGACACAGCGCCTGCACAGGAGAGACTGCTGCCCCCTGTAGGTCGGAGGACTGGACTGCTCTACACTTAGTCTCACACTGTACACACCATGTTTTTTTTTCTTTCATTAAATTATCACAGAAGGATACAAAACATGAGGAATACATTTGGTAGCAAGAAAAGCACAAGAAGAAGAAAAAGAGTACATTTTAAATTAAAAAGAGGGTTTTAAGTCATTGTAGATGACCATAGCGCTGATGGCTTTGATTTGTCCGTTTGTGTTTCAAATTAAAGTTTCATTTCATGCTTGAACTGATAAATATTGGGTTTCTTCTCAGAACATTTGCATAAAGCTGACCATATAAAATAAGAAGATTTCAATGATTGCTGTCCAGATCATTTCTCCCACAGTAAAGAATAACTTTTTTCTGTATATCAATCTTAATCCCGCATAACATATTAAATAATGCAAAATTATCAAACATATGCTCACTTTCTAAAACTGTGAAGGTCAAAAAACAGAAATCCTCCCTCAGTGTTTTTACAAAAGTAAACTAAAACTGTTGTTCCTCTTTTAGTCTGGAATCTCTCAGCAGATGTGATGGATGGTCTGGCTGCACGCTGAAGTCACACAGGCCACCAGGGTGAGTCAGGGTTAGATAACACTGAACATGACATGAAGTAAAAAGAGTCTGTGAACTTGCACTGCAAGTTATGCAACCTGGTATTGGTTTAAATTAAACATTTGACTATTTTTATTTTGTGTGTAGAGATGCAGTTAAACAAGTGGATTCTCTTGAAAATTCAAATTTCCTAACTTAAGTTTATCACTTCAACCTGAGCACAGTAAACAGTTTCTCATACACTGTACTGTACTTATTCATTTCCACTTCAGCTTTTGCTTGTATGAAACCAGAGAGAGTTGCAAAACTACTGCAAAAATGGTAGATTATAACAGCAGATTCAAGAGAACTGACACTTGATTATGAAAATTTGTGTTTATTTGTTTTTGAAACAGACTGAAAATCATCTGACAGTCAGTAGTGTAGGCAGTGGCTGAGTGAAAATGTGCTGTGGTGTAAAAACAAAGAAAAGAAATCTCTTAAAATGCCTTACCACTGCACTGGCTCATATGCACACCTGACCCAGGTGTGTCCAGTGCCACTGATTAGTCTCCTTAATTGGTCTCTGGCT
The DNA here is from genome assembly GCA_033238685.1 of Lates japonicus. NCBI lineage: Eukaryota > Metazoa > Chordata > Actinopteri > Centropomidae > Lates > Lates japonicus. Next base: position 66,235 of record BRZM01000106.1, read on the forward strand.
CCAGAGACAGAAAGCAGGCTTCATAATAAGTTTCTTGTTTTTCAGAGAAGCATTTCTTATGTGAATTTTGGAAGCTTTATAAACCTAAACAACTTCCGTTGTGTATCCACACCAGCCATGTATCTGCTGAATTAAAGCTACAGGTGAGAAATAAAGAAATGACCAATCGCTGGAACAGATACTGTAATATGGTAAATCTGCTCTCCAGAAAGTATCTGCTTGTCTCAGCATCAGTCATTCTCCACCTACACGACAGCTGATGTCACTGGTCTAAATTTAGATTGTGGCTCTTGATGGATACGTCAGAATATTATTTGTGTTAGAGGTCTAAAATATACAGTATTGCCTGGTCATTACCTGAATTATTCCTGGTTGTACAAGAATATGTGTAGATCATTTGTTTGACAATATAAGATCTGCAGACATAGAGGTATTGTGGTTTATTAAACATGTCACCTGCAAAGCTGTCAATTTATAGGCTCGGGTTACTGTAACTTATCCTGAGGTCAAAGGTCAAGGTGTCTGCCTGAAGAGGTCAGTAGGTAGCTGGTAAGGTGACATTTCTAAGACACTCAACTAGTGTTATTTTTCTATTGTCAGCATGACAGAAATCTCTCCACACCCTCTGATTTACCTGCCTGGTCTGTGGCTCTCTGCCTCAAATCACAAATCTTTAAAACCGTCTCATAAATATGTTGTTTCATTTTTTGACAAGACTCTTTAGTTTCCAAAAACAACTGCTCACTGTAGTGCATTTGTTGGGGACTAGACTTCAGCAGTGGATTAATTAACATTTGGAGCGTTAGTGAGTGTTTGGGGCAGCAGGATGGAAAACTACAGTGTGTGTGTGTTCATACACATACAAACAGAAATGTTTGATGTCAGTTTGTGTTTTTCGGGGGGACTCACATGCTTTAGCTGTATTTTTCTGCATTGCACTGCACTAGCCTGGCTAGTGCTAGCCTAGGCTAACCATGTTTTGACTTCAGCTCTGTACTTAACACAGAGACACTTCCTTCTTTTCAAATGTCTCATTGTAAACAAACATTAGATTAAAAATCCAATGTCCAGTCAGTGTTTGGGTCTGTGTGCTAAGGGAATAAGATGACTTTCAGCCTAAAAGAACTGCTGTAGTACAAAACAGGAGCCATGTATACAAACATGAGAAGACGCTGCTAAATTTAGGACCACATCATATAGAAGCAAAGGGCTGAGGTCGGACTCTCATGTGCTGCTGGCATTTGCAGCCTGAAGTCAAGTCGCCTTTGTGCATGCTTGTTGGTCCTGAGAGTCTTTAGACAGAAGGCATCTCCCTCCACACCCCCACACCCCTCCTCCACTCCTCCGAAGTCAGTGTCCCTAGCAGGTGATCTGTAAATCTGGCGGGACGTCCTGAGCGCCGCCCTGTGAAAAAGATCTCTGCTGATCACTTGAACACTGACAGAGACGTGTTGAACACTCAGCTAGACAGATATAGCAGCAGCTGGAGAGGCAGTGTCCCAAACGGGCACCGTAACACTGACTGTTACTCTCCTCTACCAACACGCAGTCAAACATCGCTCTGTGAGGTACCACAAGGCCACATAAAGCCAAAATGGAGATTTCAGAGATTTCAGTTGAAGATGAACACGACGAAAGCAGCAGCTCATCAGCCAATGTTGAGTATAAAGGCGCTCATCAAGCCTTCAGGGATCGCTGGAAACAGACAGATGACACCATGTGTCGCCACAGCATGTCCTTCCACCTGCACCACACGCTGAGGAGCGAGTTCTTTGCCAGCTACCTGTACCTGCTGGAGAAGATTCCTCTGGGTAAGAAGGACCACACAAAGGTCCACAGTCAACACAGTCAAAAGGTCAAGATTTACGACCTCTTCTTGACCCCTGACTCTATTAAGGATCAGGCATGACAAAGCACACTGGTGGTTTTGCATGTTTTGGTTGACGACAGATCACTTACATTGCTGCTGATTGCCATCCAAAGCAGACACTATACAGTCATTTATTTATATATGTTTAAATGTGTTTCATGCAGTGTCCAATTGTACCCTGTAGTCGAAGTCACATATTCATTATCAAGGAAAACGTGTCAAAGTTGAAACTGATTTGAAAACTCTGCACAACATTTCCTACACTAATTTCACAATGTTGATGTTCACTGTTCACATATCTGGTGTTGATTCATTTATTGTGGGGAAATGAATGGAAAAGATTGGCTGCTGTGAGGAGAACAGGAAAATACTTTAAAACATTTTTAAAAACATGTTGCTCTTTGAAAAGTGGTTAACAGTAATGAGAAAATAGATTCTGCAAAATAAGGACACTCACATCAAAAGCAACAATGTTGTACCTGTCCTTCTTGTAGAATCGAGCGCTGAGGGACTGTTAAAATATACAGTTCTTGTAAATGTAATATAATGTAAATATAAGTCAATATACTTTATGAATTTGTTTGTGTCTTCTTGTATTAAGAAGCAGGTGAAATCATGATCACCATGTGTGTTTGTATTAAAGTGTTAATGAAGAGCCACTGAACAAAAGCAACTGGTTTGTGCTCACCTCTGCTGTATCATTTACATTACAAAATAATATTTACACATATGTCACATAGTCTTACTACATCAACGTACTCAGGAGTTTTCCTGCAGCAGCCTTACTTGGTCTAGCTGTACCTTATGATGGATACTGCTAATGTTAGCTAATGTTAGTGAAGTGTCGATAGATGGATATATTTGGCTGCATGCAAACATCCACCCTGCTGGATAAAATTTATGACCCTGTGAACTGCAAACCTGGTTTATACATGTTGACGTGTGAGCAGATTTGCCTGTGCAGCCAGTGACGGCCACAAAATAAATAATGTGGTCCTGTAATATACAGTAGTATAAACTGAACCTCATCCATTTCTGTGCAGATTAAACAATTGAGAAACAACATGTTCATCACTGAGCTTTAGAGATGTTAGGTGTAAATCTAAACTTTGGATAGAGTCAGGCTAGCTGTTTCCCCCTGCTTCCAGTCTTTATGCTAAGCTAGGCTAACCTAACATCCTGACTCCAGGTCACTTAACATACAGACATGAGATTGAGACAGAAAACTAAAAGTGCTCATAATGAATGATAAAAGAAATCCTTATTGTAACACCCAGACATGGGGTTGGACTGTATGAAATGTAATGTATGAATGCTGATTTTATTTGTTTTTACTGTAACAGTAGAGTATGCACAGAGGAAACTCATTATCAAATTGAGAGTAGCACCCTGAAGGATTTAAAGACGCTTCATATAAAGGAACCATGTGGAGCCTGATCCTTCCTTGGTTAACAGTGAACTAATAAGCCTTCCTACGGTGCGTTGCGATGGTACTTTTCATTGTTGAAGGTTGTAAGTTCGAGTTGAACCTAATCCTCTCCAGGCTGCGCACTTGTCAGTCATGAGCGCACAAGCTGCAGAAACAGGAGATCCTGGCCTGCTGTCCGTTCTGGCTCAAAGACGCCTTACTTTCTTACCACTAACTTGATACAAGGCCCATTAATGGCAAAGCATGTCAAGCATGAAAGCACTATCTCATGTCAGTCAACGCTATACATGACAGTCACAGGGCCGCGGTCAGATTATTTACCAACAGCCATGACAGCTTTAAATGGACTGAATGAAGTATACATTCAACATTTTTATGTCTTAATACAGAAAATGACAAGTCTTCCTAGAATAGATTTACTGTACACATGTCGGAGCACCACGGGATTTAAATTTAGTCCTAAGACACCGGAACTTAACATAAATCTTCAGACTATGTATCGTTTAATCAGATGTCTCAGATTCTGTTACATCGAAGGTCAAAGGTCAGCATTTTCTCGCAGCTTCTAATGAGTTGGTCCACTTTGGCAGTGAGAGATAAATGGATATGGTGACCCTGGACTGACTCTTCCTTGGCAGACGTGTTCGCTGTCCTGCTGTTTCCCCTCCTCCTTGGTCTTGCGCGACGTTTCTATACTTACCCTTCCTCTGAAAGCCTTCCTGAGGGGTCACATGACACGTAGCTGCCCATTCTAGGTACTCCAGTCAAACCTGATGCCACGACAAAATCCTCAAATATATCATAAAGAAGTCACAGCATGATTTGTCTGTTTCCACACCTTGTTTTCAGAGAGACTTCTACGTGCTGAATGACTCTGTCTGTTTCCTGGCTCCCTGCCTCGTCCTGATGTTTCTAACATGGAGGAGGGAGTCCAGCTGGAAATAAATCCCCCCTCTTAATGTTTCACCGTGGTGTCATGAATTCTGCCACTGCAGATCCTTGACAAGCAGACGGACATTCCCCTGTGATCCGCGCCTCCCCAACCCACCACCCGCCTCTACGCCAAGAACGCGTCGTCTAAGCCCTCGGAAATGTTGCGTTCATTCTGCAGGATTTATTTCAGCTCAGCAAAACTGAGGCAGTGAAAGGTTGGGATGGTTCAAGAGTCCAGTTGTTAAGTTTCTTAATGTCACAGTATGTCATTGACACCATATTATAAAAGAAGAGCATTGTTGTACACCACAGACCTGAGCACTCTGAACAGAATATACATCACAGCTGAGGACCGCTGTGGTTTTTGGATGCTTCTTCAGTAATAAAAACCTTTTACTGACGGTAACCTAAAAACATTTGTAAATACACAACAGTGCAGATGAATCAACCAGCGTGTTATCTTATATCAAGTAACAGCTGAGCAGAGTGTGAGAGGAGCGCAGCGTGTCCTTATTTATAGTCTTCTGGTAATCAAATTATCATTCTACATTTCCTTTGAGATTATGAACAGTGATCGTCTTCATGCAGAGCCGTCCTTTCACGTTGTATGTATTGTTTCAAATACCCTCCACCAACATAAACCTTTAGTGACTAGTATGACTTTACATTTGGTGGTGGTCCCAAGTTTTATTCAAGCCCCTGGTTCCAGGCCCAGCAATTTCAGAAGCTGGAGTTGTTGGAGCCGAGGCTCTGCGAGAGAGGATGGGGCAGTGTCCCAGGTGGAAATGCTCATTTTTTGCTCCTTTTCTGTGCTGTGAAATCTTTCAGAGCACTAACACTAAACAGACCTGTCACCTGCCCAACACGGTACTGTTAAACCAGAAACACAGCAGCTTCACCTTATTGTTGTACAGTCTATGGGCTACATGCAGCACTGCACTCAACTATGTCAGTTTCTACTTCAGACAGTTAGTTTACTTAATTTCTGGTTAAATATCAAGAAGTTTGACAACCATGGTTAGCACGACTCAGGCTGTGAAAACAGTCACTTAATGTCTTTGAGCTGACTTTGGTGTTGAGTTACTCTTTAAAGAGTAATCTAGTAATAACCAGTATTAAGATCCTCTCTTTATGTTTGTGTCCTAACAGTGAAGCTGTTCCCAGTCACCTGTGAGTACATCAAAGGAGAGAAACAGTTTTACTACCGAGCTCAGCAGTTCTACGAGGACGTGCCTGCCTCGGAGGAGGGCATGATGGGAGATTTTGTGGAGATATCCAACATAGATCTGGAGGGTTCCCGGCAGTTTCTGAAGAGGTTTGTGGTGAGTCCACCTGAGAAACACATTCAAGTCCAGTACAGATCAAAGGCTCGGTCAGATCTGAGAAACTGATGCTGTAACTTTGCTGTTTCTCCATCATCCGCACACTTTACTGTGGCTTCTGATTTCTGCCCAGTGGTATATCAGTTTACAGTGTTGAAGCTATCTCTGAATATACATGTCAGGATCTATTTTGGACGAGGAATTCATCGTCCTTACTGTATAAAAAGAATTCCATCTTGTTTCATGTGGGTGGAGGCCTCAGTGCAGTTTCTAATAGTGGCACAGACATGATGCCAGCCCCATAAACACCCATACAGAGCAAGCCGAGCCAACAGCTGTTAATCACTTTGTACTATGGTCATTTTTACTAGCACTAATTTGTTCACAGTGGAAAAGGAGGAGAACATTTCTACGTTTTTTCTCTTTTGACGTATCTGTAGTTTCATAGATTGCACATGTTAATGTGGACTGGAGGGTTTTTTTTTTTTTAGATGTTGGGAGACTCTAACTGCTAATTCAGGGGAATGGGTTTGGTCCAGAGTCCGGGTTATTTAGAGGATCAGTTTTACAGGAGCTCTAATTATAAACTGCTAAGATTGGAAGCTTTAAAGGAGCTGCAGACGACCGAGTGGCTACTTTATTCACTGGTGCAAATGTAAACACAACAAGCTCTGATTTAACAGAGTGTTTACGACAACAGGTTAATACAATACAATGCATTTTTACATGTTTAATATCAGTCTTAGTTTCTCTCTGTCATGAGACCAGTGTAGGTTATATGGCATGCTTTAATTATTCATTAATCAGTTGATCATTTTTCAAATGATTAGTCTACAAAATGTCAAAAAATAAAGCGATTTGGTTCAAATTTGTGCAATATTCAAATGGAAAACCTGACTATTGACTAAAGCAGCTCTGGCACTGTGACACTCTAGTGTCAGGTACAGTATTTTACTGATAAAGCCAAGACAACAGATTCTATTTGTGTCATCTTTTCTGAAAGGAGGTTTGCAGGGAGAATGTTTTTCTGTTCTATATTGAAATCCATACTTCAGTGCACCAAGGGCTCAGTTTGCATAGTAAGTGATATGATTATAGTGATGATATAACAGCATATCATCTCATGGATCCTTTGAAATGTTGCACTGAATTAAATAATCAAGTTTAAAAGCTGACCACTTCATGCATGAGTGATGTCTGCATGTAGAGCTCTAGAAGTGATGTTTGCTTCAGGTTTGACTTTTTGGTTTTGTTTGTGGGCATCTAATATCCAGAAATTGACTTTTAATTCACCACTGAATGATAAAGAGTCTCTTCCACCATCGTCTTTCAAAATCTCCTCCTGGCTGTGAACAGCTCCTGTTTAAACCTGACGTCTCGATTAAAATTAAGTGCGGCAGGAAAAGATTTAGAATACATCCAGATTAAACTAAGGTACATACACACAGAGCAATATGGCAGTAATTCACCGAAACCAGGAAGCCTCCTGTAACAAGCACAGAGCTCCTCAGGGCCCCATCTTTCATACAATCACACACTGGGGCCCCTGATGTGGAGAGGTTGGAGTGAGGTCAGAATACCAAATGAAAAGGAAGAAAAACCAGCGTGATTCAAGTGAGGAGACTTTTTGTTCCCCCGTGGTAAAGTTCATAGTTTCGTTGCCCTGAGGAACTGAGGTCTACTTGTTTGTGGTGTCGGTGCCTTTGAGGTACAGAGGTCTGACATCTGGCAACACAGAGAACAGTATAGACCCCTCTGTGACTTATAGATATGGTAATAACATGCTGCAGGGAAACAGACATTTAAGTGTACATTTTGTTTTCTGTAAAACATAAATTCAGGTCTTATTTTTTATGTTTGCCTCAGTTTTATTACAAACAACTGTCCTCACTTGAAGTATTTAACTAATTTAACCTCCTGGAAAATCCTCTAAATACTTGACTTCATCAATTCTAAATGTCTTCTCACTCACAGGGTCCTGGTAAGGCCGGCACACACTGCGCCCTGGACTGTGGCTCTGGGATCGGGCGTGTGACCAAAGGTGTCCTCCTTCCTGTGTTTGAGAAAATGGAGATGGCAGACATGATGGAGCACTTCCTGCTCCACGCACATGAGCAGTACCTAGGCGAAGACGCCGACCGCATTGAGACCTACTACTGCTTCAACCTGCAAGAGTTCACACCTCCAAAGAACAAGTACGATGTTATCTGGATGCAGTGGGTGGCATGTAAGTAAGAGACGTGTCTCGGTCTGTAGTCTGTTTGTTATAGAGACAGGCTTTGAGTTTGTCAGGGCGAATATAATGGATAAAACCAGGGAAAAGGTTTTGTTGGCAAGGTGTCCCAGATGGAGCTTTGAGTACAATTGTTCACTGTGACTTCCAGTTGAAGGGAGTCATCATGGACACCTCCCCTGTGGAAGTGGACATGTCCAGCTGGAACGAGACCCCGGGGCAGTCCCAGAATACACTGGAGAAATGACATATCTCATTTGGCCAGGGACTTCTGACCTAGTTGCTTTGTTGGATGAATGGGGAAGAAATGGAAAGATAATCTCTTTTTTTTTGTCACTGTCTGTCTTAACCACCAGATTGCAGTATGTTGATACATGATACAATATAATTTGGTTTTATGCCAAGTGTTGCTGACTGTATCTGTCTAAACAGATCTGTCTAAACTACTGGAAACAAATATCCCTGCAGGTTCCAGAAAGGTGTCTCAATTGTGATTTTTTTCTGTCTCTTTGTTCCGTACCTGTCCTCTTCAGGTCACCTGACTGACAAGGACCTGATGAATTTCCTGTTTCGCTGTAAGAAGAGCCTGCGTCCAAACGGCGTCATCATAATAAAGGACAATATGGCGCGGCAGGGCTGCAAGCTGGACCCCATCGACAGCAGCATCAGCCGCCACCTGGACATCATGAAGAGCATCATCGTCAAGGCCGGCCTGGAGGTCCTGGCTGTCGAGAGGCAGGAAGGCTTCCCTGAGATCATCATGCCTGTCTGGATGATCGCCATGAAATAGAAGTGACATTATTACTGTGAAGAGATTCAGATTGTTGTCTGCTCCGATCCTTAAAAACTAAGAGGGAAATCCAGCCTAAAGCTGAATTCACATGTTATTCCAGTTTTGTTAAAGTCTTTGTGATTTGTGATTAATTCTCTAAAAACTACAACAGCATAGCAAGAAATCTTCACAGTGTCATCAGGAGATAAATCCTGAAACAGCAGCGTGGACGCCATGATGGCACCCAGGGCGATTTTATGGAGACAGCAGCATTTTTTCTGCTATGCAGTGAAATGAAATAAAGCTTTACTGGAACATTAAACTTCTACAGAAGCACTCTGTGCGTCCACAAAGCCAGACTGTAATTTATTGTCTACTGACCACCTCCGGGTTTTTTGTCCTGATGACATCAAACATCGGAGCCTCAATTCTCTGTGGGAGAAGCTTGTTCCTGTCTGAACCACGAGGATCACTGGAATAACATGTGAATGCAGATTTACTGAGGGGTTTCTCCTCTGAATGAATAATCTGTCTGTTTTTGCTCAATCAAACATGAGTTTGGCACATCTACAACAATAATGTATCATGTTAGATTGGCTTTAAAATGACGTGGCTTCATTTTTTGGGGGTATTATTAATATGTGATCTGTATCTAGATATGTCACCTGGATCACAGGCCTTTACATTTACACCTGGGGTTACTAGTGTTCTCTTTCTTCTCGTTTTGCCAAATGTTGAGATCAGGCTCAGTGAGCAAGTTAGGTAGGTGGAGCTGTCAACAGACAGGTCAGACAGACACTAAGGCAGCTGCAAAGTGAGGGGCACATGACAGATGGAGACAGTTAAGCTAACGTTGTGATGGTGTTTGAGTCAGCAGTCTCTAAGCTGAAAGTGACAGTCTCCCTCCAGTTGCATTGTGGGTAATGTAGGCACCAGGTTTTGATAAAGAGGAGTACAGAAGATGATTTCTCTGTGCTGCATAATAATTTAGATCCTTTTAAAAGACTGTAAATTGTAAGCTGAGATTACATTTCACCTGATGTCCTCATCTTCCCTGATATTTTCTTCCATGGTTGAGAGTTTTTACTCCAGGAATTACTTTCCTTCTTCTTCTTGTCTTTCTTCTCTACAGTGAAATTGTTGCACCCATCACTGTTCAAAGCTGAATTAATTTGAACTCTGGCCTGATCCAGATGAGACATCCAGGCACGGATTGCATGTTAATAACAAGTGGCACCTTTCAGTATGGCATGTAGATACTGTTGCTTTATTTTGCAGGAGAATTCATGTTTCATTCATTGTATTTCATGCATTTAGAACAGGGTGGTCAGATGTAAATATTAATTTTGTTTTTACACATTAATGTGTTTTGTACTTTTGCTTGTAATATTGCAGATTAATAGATTTTTATATTGATTTCTTCTGTGTAGGGCTGTAGTTTAGACTAGAACTGTGCTGCGTCACTTGCTTAAATTCCACTTTCCTTAACAACATCAACACATCGAGCTGAAGTTGTTTGTTTTTCTAAGAGAAAAATGCCAATCTCTGAAGCATATGGATGTAGTTTTATGATTTTTGAATGCTCTTTTCATATATAATGTTTTTCATCCCATGTTCCAAACAAAGGCTAATAGGATTAGAGATGGGTAATCACCCTTGGCTATTATAATCAAGGCTGGGACATAAATGCTTCCCAATTTTCCCTAAATATTCCGACAGTACAGCCGGTCCACACCCGTGACAGTGACCGAGCCACAATCTTCCACAGAGTGGGCTCAAAACACACAAGATAATTGAGATCCTCTCAAATCGTTATGGTAATTCTCCTAAGTATTATTACTGTTATTATTTTTTTCAGACTAACAGTAGAAGCAGCACATTGTTTTGGACTAATGACTTTCAGCTGGGCCCCTGAGGTGGACGGGGGGGTTGATTATTTCCTGGTTTTGACAGACAGTGCCTGCTTTCATATCTGCCCTGGCTTCATTTCAGGCCTGTCAGATGTTGTCTGCATAAAACACATCCAGGAGTCGCCTCAAATATTCAGCATTTGCGTGCGTAAGCGCTCGACAGGAGTGGTGCGGAGTTGTTTCTCCCTGAGCTTTTTATGAAAGGATAGTTTGTCAATGGGCAGGCTGGCACTGAGAAAGTACAAAATTATCAAAGTGTTGAAGGCGAGATGGCGTGAGATGATCTCTGCAGCATGTTTCTCTCGTCAGAATGACTCTTTTGAGATGTGAATAGACCAAACACATTTTCCACATCCCGTATGAATTAAAGATCAAAATGCCTCAAAGTTAAACTTGTAGGTATTTTTTTTTCTCTCCCCCAGCAAATAGCAGCCAAATGTGCTGTCACCTTTTCAGGAGTGGTTAGCATCGCTGACAGTCAGGGCTATCATTTCTAATACTGCTCAATGTCCTCTGCAGCCGCTCGGCAGCAGTTTGAATATATTAGCAGGAGTAACGCTAATTTGTCCAGTCACATCAGCAGAGCAGAGCTTTGGGCTTGAGTCCAGACGGAGTATATCTCAGACAGCTGACAGAGACAGGAGGAGGACAGAGAGCACAGGAGGATGTAGCGAGGGCAACTGTGATCTTTATATGCAAAACACTCCTGGGGGCAACTCACCTTGGAGCCAGAGCATCGACAATTTCAAAATATGGGATGATGCTCCTCTAATGGCTGGTTGATTAAGACACATACATTTTGTCTGGTTTCCTTGGAATCCCCACAACTGCCAACTGGTGAGACACTGACAAGAAAGAGTGTTGGGATCCAATGTGCAGCAGGTCCCCAACTGAAATCGAATTGGTGAAACTGTAGTTAGGTGGAACATTGAACATTCAGCCACTCTCTTAGTCAAACTTATTGACAGTTTATCTATGCATTGTTCTGTTATGGTTCCCATTTGAACAAATTATTAAAAGTAATGGAAAGCATATGTATAGCTATCTTAGTATCTCGACTGTGTCATCACTTAGGCTAAAAGAGTAGCACCAAACCAGAACTTGTCCAAAATACAAGTTAGCTTGCTGGCTAGCAAATTAAGCAGCTAACATTTTAGCTGCTTTATTAGAAACTCTACACTAGGTCTGCCATGACGTCCCTAAAGTAAGAAAAGGTAGTCTACACCACCACTACTTAAAAAATAAATAAATTAAAAGCAGTCAACAAGCATCTGTTCCTGAAGTCAGAGGCTTTACCAGCACTCTGTGTCAGAAAACCTCAAACCTGAGAACCTTGGCCATTATTTTTCCAGCTAGCTGGACCATTGTTGGGTCTCTCTTTGTAAATATTAGAATATAAAATAACTTCTGTTGTGATTCTGTGCTATAGAAATAAATTTAAACTAAACTGAACAGAGGACAAAAGTGTTTATAGCTGTTCTGAACTTTCAGAGTAAGACATCCTGACAACCACTGGCCATAATCTCATGGTATTTGGTGTGAATATTTATCGTCCACCAGCGGATGATTCTGAGTAACTTTGGTGACCCCTGACCTTTTTGTGTAGGATGGCAACCCGGTCAAATTTTCCTCTTGACCAACACTTTGGTCTGTGACAGTATTTCATGACCTCATGGCTGATTAGCATGAAGTTTGATGTGGATATTCATATGTGAATTCTAATGTGTGTGTGTCTGAAAGGAGATTAGGCCTGAAATTTACTACACAAGACAGAAAAAATGCTAACTTAGAGAAACATATGGATAAAGCTTCAAAATAACCAAACTGTCATGTCATTGTTGCTTTCAGTCCTTTCATTTTGTGGGGTGCAGTGAACACCTCAGCCTCTTGGGGCTGCTAACGGGGCTTTAGCCTTTTAGACTTTAATTCGTAGGCTTGTTGGAAAGACGCAGTAGTGGTTACGCTATAGCTTCCGCCCTCATGTGAAGATAGTAAACACCCCCAGGAAGCACCAGAGGGGTCATTTTCCAGAGCAGAGGCTTCAGCTCAGACAGCCTGAGCTTTCATCCCAAACAGACCGAGTCTTTGTGGAATCTACAGTCGACAGAAACCTCAGTCAGTCAGTCAGTCTCTGGAGCCGGGATGGTTCCAACGAGACAGAGAGAGGAGTAAGCCTAACCTCCATTCCCTGGGAGAATTCAGACCAGAGGAATGTGCTTTCTCTTCATCTCCAGTTCTCATAGTAAATCATGTCACTGAAAAAAAATAGACCTGATGATTTTTGGGCTGCTTTTTCTTTGGCTGCCCATCCGGGGTTTAACTCTCCCAGCATGCTGTCGAGGGTCTGAGGGTTTTTTTTTTCTTTTTGCCCCACTCAGTTCTCCTCAGCTCAGAGGGCAGGGATTAGTTACACAGGCCTTTTATAGGCCCAGCCCTGAACATGTAATATTTCATCCAGCAATGTGGGTTTGGAGCCTGGATCAGGTGCTGCTGACTGTAAAGGTTTAATCTCTGAGCCAAACAAACGATGACAAATGTTGATATCCTGACTGCCTTAAAGCTCATACAGGAGGTTTTAACTTCAGCCCAGTACACCCCGAGATCACAAAAACTGCCCACTGGAAAAGAAACTGAGCACCACTAAGAAGGAATCATTTCTCTTCCCAAAAATGACCTTCCTGCTGAGCAGCATTTGACGGAAAGCATTGCTCACAACAACAAAAAAAGGAATTTATTCCCATCTGGAGCTGGCGTGAAGCTGGTGCGTGTGTGTGTGTGTGTGATTCACCGTGACTGTGATGGAGCAATGCAGGGTCAGTGTGTTCTTGGCTATATGTGCAGACAGAGGCCTATACACTGTGAAAGACTGGTGTAACTTTTCTGCAGTGTGCTCTGTATGTGTGTATTTCTGTCTGTTTTCCAAATATATTACACAACACAAAAACAACAATTTTATGTACAACAACAATTCTTTTGTTTGAAAGTGCAATTGTTTGTTGTTTCAGAGAGTTTCAAGAACGGTGCTTTCCTTCATTTTTCTCACATTTCTTTCCCCTGACTAACAGAAAACTGATGATGTGGAAGAAAACTGAACTAGGAAACTAAAGTCAACACTTACACACAAGGCCAAAAGTCTGAGGACATCTTTGTTCGTACAACTTTGGTACTTCTGGTCCTGGCTCCAACGTTTTCCTGATGATACAGCACTGTTAAGGTTTGGGAAAGATTGTGTTATGGACAAATAATCAATAATGATCATGCCTATGATGATGTGCAACATGTCCATCCATCACCCTGATATCCTCACCCATACTTTCAGCCTTCCTACATACAGTATAGAGCTCATTATACCCTGTGCTGGTGCTAAAGGTTGGCATTGGATGTAAATCATAAGGTGCATAATCAACAGGACAATGACACAAAGCAGCTTCATAAAGGAATTGTTCTTGACTTTTACTAAGTCGGCTCAACCCCACCCAACGCCTTCGGGATGAACTGGGACACAGAACCAGACCTGATCACCAAACATCACCAGGGCTCTGAAGTGTCTGAGCAGAAGCAAAGTCAAAAGACTGCATCAGCTGTTTGAATAAATGCCCCAAAGTCACAGGTATTTCTGCTCAGGTGACAAAGGCCCCCAGTGGCTGTAGCTGTGATGGGAACAAAGTATGAAGTTAAGGTGACCTTGTTTTAGAGACACAAAGTCCAAAGTCTGTTCATTTCCTGTTTCCAACTGACAGTCAATGGCCTTCTTTAAATCATGACCGTGATCATTCCCTATCCCTAACCACGTGGTTATTACTGTAACCATGATGATGGAGGTTCCCAAACCTTAACGAAGTGGTAATTTTAACCCACACCATGATCTTCTTCGAACTCCTCACCAAGTTGTTTTTGTGCCTAAACCTCACCAAACCTTAACCGCAATGTTGTCGCATCATAAAACTAATTTATTTTCCAGTGTTGGAAAAGCATCATCCTGCTGATGAGGGCGTCAGATCAGGAGAGGAGACTCCTATAGCTGCACATTAACTCCCAGAGTGTCACAGTCACATGTTCAACAACCACATAGAGGTGGACTGTTTGAGTGTCCACGAGGCCTGGACCTGGACCTGGACCTCAGTATTTTTTCCCTCTCAGGCTGACATGTCGCTTTAAATGTGTGTGACTGTGCACATGAACCCAGTCAGCAAATCTGAGTGAGCTGTCCGTGAGCCCAACGGTCGAACTTCAGCCAATCAGAACTCGTTTTTCAGTGACGAGCGACCGTGTTTCTGTCACATCCGACGGCCTACGAAGAGTAAGTATCATTCTAATCTCTACAAACAAGTGTCCTCTTTGTTGAAAACCAAAATATTATGTCACATTTACCGCGTTCACATATCTGTTGAACCAGCAGCGCCTCCCAATGTCATATGTTATCAGGCTAGCTAGCTAATTAGCTAGCCTTAGCTAATGCAGTCTAATGTTGGCTAGCTAGTTAGCTTGGCTTGCTAGCAGGAGGTCACACACAGAGGGTGCTGTTCCGGTGGGTCAGGGGTAGCTAGCTAGCTAACAGTACTAAAGTTGTCACAACAGGTTGCCTGCAGTGTCTGTGGTTAATTAATACCAATGATTTCGGATATGGCCCCGTGGACTTACTGACAAGAAACTTGTTTAGCTCATGTTTAGGGATGAAACCAATAAGGCCACTTTGTTTTCCTTATGGTTCATGTGGGACAAAATTAATCAAATTGATGTAGATAAACAATTAAAGGCAGGTTATTTTATAGTCACTTATTTTATTGACTTATTTACTGTAACTTTTCCCCCAGAAATTATGATCCTAGACTGTGATTCACATGCATTAGAAATTCACCAGAATGCAGGAAGTTACATGTCTGTTTCAAATATTAGTAGTAGTAGTAGTAGTAGTAATAAGTGCATATGTACAGTTAATAAGTGAACCTGCTTTACGTAGTTAAATTTTTGTCCTGGCTATGGCCCTGATGTCCACATATTTCTGGCCATGTGGTGTGTGTTCTCCTGTATACAAATACTCCTGACAACAAACAGCAGCATATCACAGCTGGAAGCAAACTCCACAGATGATGGCATCTGTGTGTGTGTGTGTATGTGGTAAGAGCGAGTGTATACATTAATTCAGGGTAATTTGCTACAACAAACACCTAATTTCATTGCTCTGAGTGAGGTTTGAGAGCTGAGCCACCCAATTAGATTTACCCACAATTCATGCCGCCGCTCCCACCCTCCATGTTGACGTGGTAGCGTGTTGTCTGACAACATGTGGAGCCGCTCTCAGGGCCCGGCGCTCTCGGTGCCCTTGGAAGCTCCGTCCCTCATGCTGGTTTCAATTCCATAACCTTTCAGATCACGGCGTAATGAGTCGAAATGGCTCGCACATGCACATTATGCCCCGACGAATCATTTTTCCACCGAGCCAATTTACTCCCATGATTAAATCTTTTTTTCCTACGTGACTCAGAGCAGAGAGCCAGGCGAGGCAGAGGTTTGGAGCATGTTGTGTGTCTTTGGGGAGTCAAGTGTGTGTGTCAAATGTGTGTGTGTGGGGAGTCAAGTGTGTGTGTTTGTGTGTATATACGTTGAATGACTGAGCATTAGAGGTGGAGACTGTACGTTTGCCCTGAGTTAAAGTTTACCTGAGTATTTTCACTCACTTAAGATAGAAATATTGTACTTTTAGCTCCACTGTGTTTAGTGTTACTTAACATTTCACATATTACTAGCATCATGTTTATTTGCTTCCCTCCCTCCTTATTTCTTTTCCTTTCTTTACTGCTTTCAGTTCTTCCTTCTTTGCGTATTTCTGTTCATCTTTCTAGGACTTTCCTTATTTGTTTACCCACCCTTTCTGTCCCTCTTCTTTCTTTTTCCATCTTTCGTTCTGTCTTACTTTCCATCCTTCCCCTCCTTCCTTTTATCCTCTACTTTGCCTTTTTTTTTTAACTTCCCTCTGTCCTTCCATTCCCATTGTTTTCCTTCATTTTTTTTCTCAGCTGATCTAAATGGAAATCTTCTGTGGTGGAGACCTAAGTTGTTTATCTGGTAACTAAACGAAACTCTTCTCTTCTTCACAGTATGCACTTTTACATCCTCCAATTTTGTTTTGTTCATGCCTTTCTTCACTTTTACTCCCTTCCTTCAGTCTTTATTGCTTTCTTCCTCTCCATTCATCATCTCTGGTTATTCTTTGTCTTATTTGTTCCCCTCTCTGTCCATCTTTCCTTCCTCAAAATATGTGTTCTACTTTTATGTTTAGCCTTTCCAGCCTCAGGCTTTGAATTTCTCAGACTTTTGTTTTTTCTCTTGAAATGAAGTACTGGATGTGTTTTCCTGGTCAGGTCTGTGGTCACAGGTGAGTGACTCACCTAAGGTCTTAAACTGTGATGAGGGATCATATGTAGTTATTACTTTAAGGTGTTGAAAGCCACAAAGCTTGGGAACCACTGCATTTCTTAATCTCTTTTCCTTTACTTTACAAATTTTACAAAACTATATTTGCATTGCAGTACTTTTTTTCCATGGTGGTATTCAGAAGAAAAGATCAGAGTACTTACTGAGCATGTGAAATCTGTGTGTGCATGTGTATGTGTGTGTGGCTGTGTGTGTTTGGCCTAGTTGTGAGTGTGATGTGATGTATTCATGAGAAGGAGGGCAGAGAAACAGGCCCTGCTGCTGGAGCCATTAGCTGCTCCAGTAAATCTGCTGGGACCTGAGAGAGTCGGTCCTTCAGTGGCAGGTATTTCCTGTCTCTTGATCTTGGGAGGCAGAGCTCATTTCTGCCGGTGGGGGTTCGGCCTTCATAATAAGTTGCGGTTTGATGCCAACAGTTTATTATTCAATTTCATTTTGTGGAGCCTGGTGTGTGTGTGAATGTGTGTGAATGTGCTTTATACAGTGAGAGCACGCAGCCCACTTGCCAACTGCTGTAATTGGAGGATTCTGAATGTTTACTGCCAATTTTAAAAGCAATTATTGCAACAATATGCCAGCATTACAACTACAGTATAATAAGATATGGTTATCATAAGGCAAACCACTTTATTAAAGCTCCACCAATCAAATTTTTATATCAACAATGAAAAAAATGACTACATGCAATTTGAAAGGGGTCGCTCAAAGTGACAGAGAACCAACGCTGCAGCTCTGCGCAGCCTTTTAGCCTCTTTCAGATCCTAGTTTTGCAGCACATTTTCTGACAGGTTCAGTTTCAGTGTTTCCAGCTGCAGCAGGCAGATGTTTCTGTCAAACAAGCTCAGATAAACCCACTGTACATTGCCTGCAGTGCACCAAACAACAGACAGACTAGCTGGCAGCTAAAGAGCCAGATATTCTTTTCAGGAGTTGGTGGAGACCAAATCAGAGCTAAAGGAGAGTGAATACAGTGTTGAAAATCTGTTCTTTTTCAAATCTAGAGCCTTTAATGGCATAGCTGGTAGATGTGGAGAAAATTTTCAGCTGCATCATTCTTGCTTTCCCATCGTGGACTCATTCATTATCTGTTTGGCTACCAGCTCACTAGTAACATCCAATCATATTCATTCACATCATGGTCATTATAACCTGATGCTTCCCACTGTTACTGTGCTGACACCTTCATGCAGCTGCAGCTCTCCTGGAGTTATCTAAAGTAATGTTCTTTAGAGTTGCTGGTGGCTTCCAGACATGTCGTTAATAACCATTAGAGAAATTATTCTTATGAGTGTTTTGTGCTCTGCCACCTCTGTGGTTGAAGTTGAGACATTTGGTTACTGTTAGGCAACAAAAACTACTTGGTTTGGTTTGGGGAAAGATCATGGTTTAGGGTAAAAAGTTTCAACCATCATCGTCATGGTTAAAATAACTGCTTTCTTAAGCTTAGGGAAAGACTGTGGTCATGTTTGTAGGAAATCACTGTAGAGGTTAGGAATTAGGAAACTGGACACATGCAGCAGTCTCCCATGTCAAATGTTTAAGAGGTTTAGCAGAACTATGTCACACTTCTGTCTTTTCTTATGAGACACGTAGGTTGCCTCAGGCGTTTGGACAAGCACCAGTGTCGTCGTTTTTCTGTTGAGGCCAGTCTGGATGTTCCTAATGCTTCAATTACACGAGCAGTGAGACAGAGGAAGAGACAGTGAACGCCTCTTTCAGTCTGAAATGACTCCTCACTCTCTTCCTCCCACACAGGAAGAGCAGCATCTTTAAGCTGCTTGTGTGTGTTTTCTCTCCTGGTTTGACCACTCAGGCTCTCAGCCTCCAAAGGGTGTTTGCATTTGAGGAAAACAGGATCTTGAACTTTTAAGACCACACCTAAAAGGTTTATGATGGAAGAGACATTGTTCAGTCGTGTTCTGGAAAAGCATATACAAAGACATTAAACACCCGGCGGTTAAGGTCGCGGGGGTAGTTTTCATGGTGGGGTACGAGCCAAACCCTAATAGTAATTTGCCTCTCATATAGACGAGTGTTCCAGGGCAGAGGATTGGTTAAGTAATTTGGGCAAACTGAGATGAGTGATGCTAATTGTAAACAAATGATCAAGTAAAACAAACATCAAAAAGTGCTCTGATCAACATATTTGATGTTTGGATTGATGTGGAAGCCACCTTTCTTTGGCTTTTTATCCTGTTACTACTCAGAACAGTCACAAAAGGTTTGTTGTTTTGTTTGTTCAGTTTCACATATGAAATTAAAGAAAAATTCGTGATGTTCAGAAAGGGAATGTAGAGACTGCGTAAAAACCACTGGATTTAATAAGTATGAAAGTTCATTCATGTAGCACCTCTGAGGACAGACACCACGGTGCTTCACAGTAATAAACAGGTTAAAGTATATAAAAACAGAAAAACAATCAACAAGGTAACAAAATGTGTGTCATCTGCAGCCTTAGTATAAGCATGGAAGAACTACACTAAAGTCTAATTAAAGCATGACCCAGAAAAAGATTTTGCTGAACCTGAAGATTGGCTGACATGGCACATTTCCTCTGCAGCTGCACCTAGTTCATTGATGATGACTCTTCTTACCATAAAGCTTTTGGGGGGCAGTGCAACAAGTTGGAAACACAAAATAGACCTAAAATGACATAGTGATGGTGCCAAGAGACATGGAGCAACATTAGCATTCATTTAGAGTCAAGTCCAGTAGTCCCTGTCTTTTAGCTTTGTTGTTGGTCTGTACCACCTGAGCAGGTAGCAGACAGTAGGTGTTTCAGAGCTTGTTTGATAAAAAACTACTGCCTGCTGATCAGACTGCTGAGAGTGAACCAAAGAGCTGCATTGCACTGCTTCCTCGTGATTGGCTGATTGGACTGATTTAACTGTAGGAATGAGCAGGTGCACAGGTGTTCCTGATGAGTGTGTGTTGTTACACAGAGAATCACTGGGCTGTGTGATAATCAGCTAGACATATTTCCTAGAAATGATGCAATTGAAAGATGTACTGTACTGTACAGGTTGGTGGAAGGCCTGAACAGTGAGACTCTGTCACCTCACAGTCTCAATCATCACAGTATTTATGGTGTGAGAAATTCACTGGCATGTGTACAGGAGCCAAGACTTAAACCTGAACCTGATGTGAGCCGAGTGATCCTGACCTGAGATGGCAGCTCACAGCTCGATGGCAAGAGCTTTGGGAAATCCTACTAACCCATCATTTCTCTCTGATGTCTGCTGTTGGGGGCAGGAGAGCAATCTACTAATTTGAAACAGAGTTGGGTGTTTATGAACTAAGCTGTGAAATATGACTTTAATAATGGTTTGCAAATGGCAGTGCGGCGTCTGGGAGCATGGGAGGGAGAGGAATATGGGCGGGAATAAAGTATGGAAAATAAAGAGTCAAGAATTCAATACCAGGATCAACTTCAGCTCACCGCCGCCTCCCTCTGCCTCCGCCCGCCACCCTGGCAAAACTGACTAATGAAATGTGAAAAATACTTGTGGTGTGACGGCTATGGGCTCAGCAATCCCAGCTCCGCCATTTGATGATTAAATCAATGTCCCTATGGCGGGGGCTTAATTCTGTATAGACGCTGCACTTTGCTTTGGCGGCTTACAGGGTGAAGCTTTGGCATCGAAGAAGAGGAGCAGACGGAGACGACTGACGTCTGACGAGAGGTTTAACGGGTACTGAGATAGGGTTTAATTGGGCACCACCCTGGCTTCACCCCTGCCCTGTGGTTGGAATTTTAAAGACATGATGTTCATTTGGACTCTCTTTTTATAGCTTTTTGTCTATATTTAGAAAAGTGCAAAACAAACTGAAAAATAATATTGATTCTGCAAAAGCTGTACAAACAGGCATTTGACAGCTCGGCAGTGTTCTTGTTTGGAGCCTAAGCGGCTGGAGTAATGTGGAGGGCATTTATCAACATTACAGCAGAATTTTACCTCCTGACAACATAAAAGCACATGTTGGGAAGGTCCTCGCTCAGCCTCATGATCCCTCCTCTTCCTGTGGACAGGATTGCTGTTTGTGTGTACACAAACATGATGCCTGCATTTGGTTCTCAGATAGAAAAACATGCACGCTGCACACATTTCCTATGAGAAATGAAAATTAACGACTGCACCGCCACGAATTGCTCGATGGGCCGGCGATCTGGGAAAGGATTAAGGGATGTTGTTCATTGTCACCTTATTAGGAGCACCGACAGCTCTCCACCTCCTCCTCTGGACAACTCACTCCTCCACCTAACCCCCAGCCCGTATGCACTCTTGCCTGCAGATGTGGCGAAACCGCAAACACTTCAAAGTGCCTCCCCCTCAGACCAACAGCGTGCCCTGGCGTAACTGTAATGTCCTGGACACAGTGCACGAATATTAAACCCCTAATTTGCAATGAACAGCCGGGCTGAACCGGGCGAAGCCGGGAGGCGGGGAGAAGCAGACATCTAAGGCCTCTAAAAAGTAGCAATGACTCATCATTCTGCTGCGCCAACAAGGAGAGTCATCTCTGCTGTCTGTCTGTGTGCAGCTACAGGCATGCCTCGGCTTCTGCATGTGGGTGTCATGTCCGCTTCTGTGAGGTCAGAGGAAAGAGGTGAAAAAAAAGAGATGGAAGGAGGAAAGAAAAAAGGCCTTTAGTGGTGATGAATGTCCGTCTGGTGTGTTTGGAGAAAAGGTCTCAAGGCCTCTCCTCAGTCAACTGGTTAAGATAATGATATGGTGGCTGGGCCTAAAAGGCTCATCTCACACATACAGACTTAAAGAAAAATTTTGTTATTTTTAAAAGTTAGGTCTTTTTGGTAGTTGTGGCCATTATTCTTATTGGTTATGATATTAACATTTTACACAGCAGCTCTTAATGAAGAGATGGTTACACCAGAGTACCTTAAGCCACATGATCAAGTCACATTAAACCACTAATTAAAGATTAAAAATAAAGGTGAGCTATAAAACACCACCCACTGATGCAGTCAGTAATGATCCTGATAAATACTTTGGATGTGTGTCAGAGGTTATCACCATGAACGAACTGAGGCTGATGATGAAGTTCTTCCTATCTGATGGCTAAAACTACTAAACAACACCAGATAGTAAACTAAATAACTTCGACAGTGGCCGTTGGGCAATATCTACAAAGTGTGTGGAATTGTGTTTGTGAAATCATCCTAACAACACATGTGTGCTCTCATGCTTCGTAAGGCATCATGCGTGGAGATTGCGTGCCTGCACAGACCTCTGCATGCCCGTTATTGATCGCTTCAACTCTGCGCTGCCTCAACAGTGCAGCTCGCTGCCGTTTCATGGAAGATGAAATGCGCTTTGCTCTCTGTCCCGAGGCTGCTGCTGGGAAGGGTTGAGAAAAATGAGGGAGGGGGAAACATGGCAACGTCTCCTCCTGATTCCACATCAGGAACTTTGACCTCCAGCAAAGCCAAAATAAAATCCTTCTACGCCGCCAAGCCAGCACAACAGGAAAGATGGGGTCGTGGAGGAGAAGGTGGAGGGAAGGAGAACAATGAAAGTCTCTCTCTTTGGCTCCAGATGGGTGCTTTTGACAGCTCAAAGCTTTGTTCGGTTAAAATAGAGGGCATTGCTGTGCTTTGCGAAGTTGCCAGACATTGTAGGTTTCTCGTGATGATGCACCCGGCAGGGTTTAATATCTAGGTGGAGGATCCTCACCACAGACAAGATGGTGGGGAAAAACTCCTGCCAGTGTGATGTATTACCACTCTGCTGGGTTTTTATTCCAACTAACACGCAATGCACACACACACACATCGCACACACACAGACCCTCCAATCTCTTCAGGTGCACTAATCATGGGTTGTGAGCGTTAACAGTATTAGCAATGATACATGGAGGCACTATGCATGCGCACTGCGAGTTGGCCTGGGAAAAAGTACAAAGCTGCTGCTCAGGGCCCTCTGACCACCGAGGCTAATGAAATTAAATGTGAACACACTGCTTGTTCTTGACACCTTCCCTGCTCTGATAAAACAAATCTGTGATATCACATTTTGGGATTGTGGTCTTCCATATTTTGAGAAATAAGTCTTTATATCTTAAGTACTATAACTAATTTGTGTTTGCTATTATTTTGAATTACTGCAACATATTTTTAGAGATATAATGAATACCACATTTGAGATGTGCAATTCTAAATCTTTGGATGTTGTGTTCTATAGTACTTGTTTATTTATTAATGAGAGAGACGGTGAATGTGTGGAAAAGAGAGTAGAAACGACGGGCGGTAAACAGTCTGGGCAGCGAGGAATCGAACCAGGACTTTGTGTGTTATCGTCTGACAAGCGGCTACTGGGACACCCTATAACAAAGTGTGGGATTATAATAAATAACAAATTTGGGTTTTGTTATGACTAATTTGGGAATTTGAGACACTATAAAGGGATTGGTTTATAACTTTCGACAAGTTTAATGTGTGCAAGCTATCCCAGTTTAGGAACTGATGACACTGTGGTTCCACCTTAAAAATCAACAATCACGGTCTTAATGTTATATTCCCTGTGTTTTTGTTTTCTTTTCCTGTGCACGTTCATAACAACAACAACAGAACAGTGACGTATTTTCTTTCTGTGTGTGCACATTTGCAGATTTGGACGGGTGGCACATCAGATCCTGTCCAGGGCCCAAGTAGCTTGGTCAGCCCACTGTGTGAGTGTACTCCTTCTTCAATGAGTGTGGAGATGTGTGTGTGTGTGTGATGGTCCCGCTTGGTTGGATGGATGAGGTGTGTGATGCTGGCTTTATTCTCCATATTGAAGCAGCCAAGTCGCCAGGTAGCGACTGTCTCTGTCTCATGATTCCTCACCTGACTGACCAGTGAGGTGGAGGAGGCAAATAGTGACTTAACCTCATTAGCTCAAAAAACTACTATATTGGATTGTTTTCAATTATAGTTAATTTAAGACCTCCCTCCCAAAAACACACACACACACACACACACACACACACACACACACACACACACACACACACTAATGTACACTTTTCTCATACTGGATAAAAAATGTCTGTGTGTGCAATCATAAATAGTTTATGGCACAAATGGGATTCTGATCTGATTATGGGTTCAGTGTTTGCGTGCGTGCATGTGAGGTGTGTGTGTGTGTGTGTGTGTGTGTGTGTGTCACGACCTTGGATGCTGCTAAGCCAACAGATCCTCCATTTATAAAATCAAAGTGGATCCATGTGTTTTTGTTTTCCCTCGTCCTCATAAAGCATATCACACATTTGACTCTGAAGGATGCTGTAATAATCTCTGTTGCAGAGTCTACGTTCTTCCTGTGATGGCTTAATATTGTGTGTGTGTCTGTTTTCATTAAGCTAAATTCTTGTAATAATCACCTTCTCTTGGGCCAGAGAGGTTAGTCAACTTGTTGTACAAAGCTCGGCAATAGAGCAAAGTGTTCTTTCACCATAATTAGGCCATGCTCACGCACAGTAACGAACGTGAATGTTAACAGGTGTCATGGTTGCAAGTAATAATCACTTCAATCATGGAGAACTTGTTGTGTGCCTTCTGTGTGTCGTATGTGTGTTTGTTTGTGTGTGTTAAGGGGCACAGCTTGTTGTTTTGCCATGAGACATAGGTTTGATTCATTCTTTTGGTCTAATGTCTCACACCTGTGGGGGCACTGTTCGGTAGGGCCTCAAGTGACCATCTAGTCTTTACCCTGGTGGGTATAATGCCCATATAGGAGGTTTAAGTGCCTCCACATGTCCTGAGGATTGTCAGGTGTCCCTGTGTTTGACCAACTGCCTCTTGATGACCAAAATGCTCATATGAATGTTTATGCCTCAAGGCCCCCATCAGATGGATCAAGTCACCAAATGCCCCTCCTAGTCGGCCTAGTGCTTATCCGATCTGTCCATTGGCCCTATGATGTCCCCTTTTTAGTCCTTATTTGCTCACTGTGTTTACTATTGAGAGCCTCCCCTGGTCTTCAGTGCTCCTCTGGTGTCAGTGAACCCTTACTCTAAATGTAACCCTGGCCATGTGTGCATAAGATACCCTGTCTCCATTTTTGCCCGTGGCTCTCCTGAAAACAGTGCACACACTCTTACACACACAAACAGTGATTGTCAACCGTATCTATTACCAATTCCGCGACCATGGTTGATTTGCAGCAATAAAGACAATCGTGTAATGACAGCATTAAGGCTTGTTCTGCATATATAGAGTTTCAAGGAAAAGACAGATGCTTCTCCCTCGCTGCTCTTACACGTCAACAAATAAAGGCAAAAACACACATTCCTGGTGGCTACGCTTCAACTGTGTTTAACTGTCTGTGTGTGTTCTGCTCCGGCATGAAGGCCCAAATAACAGAAAGCGATGCTGGATGTCTTGACTTGGCTTGAGGCTCCTTGCCGTAAATCAGCGTGCGCGTGAGTAATGAGCTCTGTCAGGCGCTGGCTGACGACTGATCTCCCACGCAGGCGAACCTCTGAGCCCCAATGACCCACATGCTAACGACAGATCCGTGAATGCAAATGGCGTATCTGACCGGCCCTATAGAAAGGTGATGAAGATGATTGGTAAGCATGCACTAAGTCTCAGCTCGAGGTCACGACCTGGTGGAGTATCAATTTGGTACTGTGTGTTCCATGGTTGAGATTGTACAGGGGAAGAAACGCCTTCAGGACAAGCAGTGCACCACAAGTTCACTAACACTTTCTCTTTTTTTTTTTACTCTAAAGAGTTTTGTGTCTCGACCTTCAACAATTTCCTTTCAGCTGTCAAAGCCAGTTGTAATATCAATGCGTTAATGTGACTTGAGTGGTTTGGAATGGCAATTTAGGAAATGAGGAACAAGTTCAAAGCTCTGAGGGGAGCAAAGTAATGTTTCTGAAAATTTTAGAATAAGAAAAATGGAACTTGTTTTTGTCAAATGAATTGCCAAACGGGGCCTCGACTCCATTTAAAACCTTGTAAAACTTTAGAAATTGTCCTAAAAGCTGTCGTTGGCAAACAGCTCTCCTGGGTTGTATTGTTTCATGGTTTGTCATGCAGCATCCTGGTGTGATGTTGTGACGAATTTTTTCCCCTTCAGGGGTGAAGCTTGAAAATTTCATTCTCCTCCTGCTGTGGCCCAAACTAACGACTGACTCATTTTAATTCTTGTCATGTGTAAGGAAGCTGTCTGACCTGGACTAATGGCCCATTTGCGATCTGCAATTTAAGAAAAAAATGACACAGCGGAGCGAAAAGCAGATCCTCCATGGGTTGAGTATGAAGGCGGGCATTGTCTCTGTACACCAGTTTTGTTCTGATGAACAGCTTCAGTTTAGAAAATAAATAGAAAAAAAATGCTTCCCTATTTCTGCGATTGAGTGATTGTTTCCTAAATCGGCCTGGTGGAAGTAAAAGAAAGAGAAACCAAACAAACAAGAGCATTAAAGAACCTCACTTTGCAAGGACACCCTTTGTGTTTCTAACGTGAGGAAACCTTGAGGCCCTCGTAAATAAAACAACATCTTTCTCTACAAGCCATAAAATAAAATGATTTGCTCATGAGCTTTGACAACATGTTTTCTCTGAGAAGAATGATTGTAAATGTGTAATTAAATTAATAAAATAGTCTGAATAGTAAATCACTGCCCCTGAGGATACCTGATTGCACAACTGTGTATGTATGTGTGTGCATGAATGGTTTTCTGCGTGCCAACAACATGTATGCAGGGTAGGTGCGTGCTGGAGTGCGTGGTTATGGGTTAACGCCAGCCAAAAACAAAAATGGCCTGGGCTTTCGTGTTCCTCAGTCCTGAGGCAAAGGCGCTCACACAGCATTACCTCTGGCCCGGTTAGTTAACAAGCTGAGGTGGGGGCGGGCGTGGCATTTAGGCCCTCAGTACATGGTGCCAGTTTCTGCCATAATAAAGGCATTAAAGGCTCCTCATTAAACTATTTTGGAGCACGGGGTTGGCGTGGTGGGGTGCTGAGGGTAGGGAGGGCACAAACATTAAGGCAGAGGCACTGGCTGCCAGTGATTCTGTGCCAGGGCACCTCTATGTCACTGGTGGCTGCGGGATGTAGTACAAACAGATGCTTAATGGGGCTCCAGGGGACCTGTGTTAGAGAACAGAGGCTGAAGAGAGAGAGAGAGAGAGTAATGTTCAAGGTGTGAGAGAGCAAGGTGTAACAGTGCGTGAATTAGGCCGCGTTCACACTAATGCAGATAAATGTCAAAACACATCTGATTCTCATTTCATTTGGCCGAAAACAGATTAACTTATTCTCTCTGTTATTACATTAACTAACAAAAAGTGGTGCATCCTCACATACAGCATGGACACAGAAGATTCATGTCCGTCTCCTCCCAGAAGAGTGTTAGTTTCTTTAAACCTTGTCAGTCTTTCCCAGCCACTTACTGTTTAAAACACACAAGGGCTGCATAGATGACGATGTTGCGGGTACGGGTGGGAAGATGAAACACCACCTGTACATCATGATGTTTCTAATACTATGAAACATGATTTTTGTTTCCTGATAAGTTTGTCAGCTGAGTTAATGTCATGTTGAGTTGCAGTAACCTGATATTCCACTGGATTGGCGTGTCGAATGTTGCAGTGATGAGCTCTCTGGATTGGTTGGGGAGTATCACAGTAAACATTTGTTGCCCACCATTAAAAGCTGTCTTGTATTTTAACATGCATGTGTTTAACCAATAGGGTAAAAAGAAAGTCAGAAACGTATATCAGTGTGGGCATTGGTGGCTGGGGCCTAGTGTGCCAGTGCCAGATCAAAATGCTCATATGGATTGTTTGCATTTGAAAAAACAAAACTAAATTTAGCCTGTCATGTCTGAGGGACTGTTTCAAGAAACTCTTAAATTGAATCTTTTACGTTTTTGTCGCAGTGTGAGCAGACAAAACTGAGCTTTCTCTGAAATCGCTGACGTATGAAGGTCAACCACAGGCATAGTAGGCGTTATTGACAACACCTGTATTGTGTGATTGGCTGCACTGAAAACCTAAATAAAAGATCACAGGGAAGTCTGAGGGGTGGAACAAAGATTCATCCCGCTGAGGCCGAGGAAGGAGGGTGAGCCATGTTTTGTACAGATGCTGGTGGAAGCAGAGAAATTTAGCTGCTTTCAGTTGTTTGGGACATAAAGAAAACAATCTGAAAATGTAAAGTGTGGAAAAAACGGTATAAAACATAAGGCAACATCCTTAAATGGATCTGCATTAAGCGTGGACAAAACCCTCATGTGGTAGAAGCAGGCGAGGCAGTGGAGTCAGATCAGGTCATGTTTACAACTCCTCCCACCTGTGAGGACAAGATAATACCAGAACGGCTCGACATTTAGGAATTTTTGGGTCCACTGGTTGTATCAGGAGTATTTGATTAGCGTAAACAATAAGTAAGGTTATTGTAGCTCTGGTGGGCGCTGTGGTGGAAAGCAGAGTCTTGTGTGTAGCGTTTGAGGTGCCTGATAATGATAATGATAGGAAGAAAGTGGGCACCAATGACAGCCCTGCCAGCCTCCCCATAACAACCCTCGTGTTTATGTTAAGTGTGGGACATATAACAGGACTGTGGCTCTGATGTGGTGCAGTGGTAATCATGTCGCAAGAGACGAGACAGACAGAGAGAGAGAGAGAGGGAGAGAAGCTCTTTGAGAAATGATCAACACCAACAGCAGCACGCTGATGAAAAGAGCTTGGCCGCAGATTAAGCATACTCATTTCATGAATAAATTTAGGCAGGCGTTAAGAAAAACTGCTTTCTGCGGTGGCGACAACGGAGAAGTATTACATTTATGAGACTAACTCAAATTAGATAAACAAGCAGTAGAAATCGTTACTCGCTGTCTGTTGTACTCGACTGCTGCGCCATGTGAATGTGAACTGTTAAAGCTGTTCACACAAAAGGATGGCGTCATTTTTTAAATGATAACTGGTAACATGGGATCATTTTACATATCACCGAATATATCCCAGGTAGCAAACAGCTGCTCTTCAGTTTACAAACAATTCCTCTTTGGGGTTAAAGTTGCTATAGGTAGTTTTTACTATTGCTTAGCCAACATTGGCATAAACAGCTCTTTACTCGAAGTAGAGCTTCATGGGTCATTGCTTTTTCGGGTAAAGGTTGCCAATGGTCTCTGGGCAGCGCTAACTTCTTCAGACGGCAAACAGGACATTACAGTGACTCTATCGCCTCTGGAGGTCCAAGTGAATACAAGAATCTGGCTGTTTAACAGGTTAGCATGCTAGCGCTAACTTCAGTTGAGAAAATACATTGATTTTTAAGGTATTTAGTCACATCTTGTTATGTTGGTTACATTTCTTCTTTCATCCATATGTTTTCCACAGATTTTCCACAAATTGTGTATCAATATATGCCTTTAAATAACAGTTTAATCCATTACTCTAGCAGAAATATTAAGATACACAGGAACTGAATAATCCTGACATTACTTTCAGTGTTCCCTCTGATCACTGACCCCAATATTTGACTGACCAAATAACTCACTTATTCGGCTTCAAAAAACTAATTTGAAAATTCTAATGGCTCCACTTTATTTGAATCTGTGTGCCTACACATTTAACCAGGAATGACAGAATATATTTGAATTAATTGATAATATTCTATAATAACATAGCCTGAGTGAAGTCCATATTCAAGTAAATTTTCTGTTGTTGGTTACTGTGCACACCTGTCTTATATTAATAACACATGCTATTTTCGGTACATTGAGCCTTTCTTACGAATGCGTGTGTGTTAATATTTACAGTTTGTGTTGAGGCACCACTGTGGCCCTTGAGTAGTATCATCTACAATGATGTCCAGCTTGGTGATGAAAACCCAGTGCCTTGTTCTGTTTTGTTTTGTCACACCAGCCATGCTTTGTGTGTCCCAGTATGAATTTGTGTGACTGTTTCTGATCTTTGTGACTGGTTCCCATGGTATCAGACCACCGTGCTCCCAGTCCCCCAGTATCAGCTGGCCTGTTGTGGTTTGATGATGCAGCTCAGGAATCTGTCACCCGGAGCGAAAAGCATCATGATGTTTAGAATCAGGCCCACAAAATAGGGAGGTGGTTTCTGAGGGGAAAGGCTCGGCGACTCGTTCCCTGGATCTGATTAACTGTGTTTTTGTGGGAGGATATCTTGATCAGTGTGTGTGTGTGTGTGTGTGTGTGTGTGTGTGTGTGTGTGTGTGTGTGTGTGGGTCCAGTGTGTGGCGATGGTGCCAGCCCTTCCAGTTCACCATCCACTCAGTGCCATGAGGTTTTTGTTCTACAGAAGTAGCTGAGGTGGAAGATGTTTTCTTCATTTAAGCTAAAAGACACAAGAGAAGCGCTTTCGGTCTTGCTTGTGCAAAAGTGAAGTGTTGCTAGCCAAATGAGAGGGTTGGAGTCCAGGACTTTGAAGTTGATAATAATTTCATTAATAATTTTGTGGTTTAATTAAAGTCAGCACTCAACACCTGCCCTGTTCACCATCTCTAAGATAAAGAAGGAGCTCAGTGGTCGCCATCTTGACAGTGATAATTATCTCTGCTGTGGACCATTTTCTCAGACAGTGCTGACTTGCAATTTTTAATTAGTTGAACTGCACATGTAACGAGAGCTGTTGAACGCCTCTGCTTCAATCTTAGGCCAGTAACTCATCAGTCACCCCTCATGATTCTGAGACACATGAAGAAGTAAATCTGTCTATCTGCGTTTAAATTAACATCCATTTGGCTCAGGCTTGTGTCCAATGCGACTTCCATTTTTCCCACATTCACAGCTCTTTGAGGAGAGTTGCGGAAAGTTAGGACAAAGTGAGGACATTGTTTTGGACAGAAAAGACTTTCTCCCATTTTTGGGAAGGAAGGACATTTTTGAAAAGTGAAGATACATTGGGATGTGAGAACATTTTAGCAAAGTAAGGACATTTATGGTAAGTGAGGACACTTTCAAAAGGAGAGACATTTTGGGAACGTGAGGACATTTTTGGAAATAAAATAAATTTTAAAGGGAACTATGGAAGGCTGTTGGAAAGTGAGGACATTTCTGGAACCCGCAATCTGAAAAGTGAGGACAATAATGCAGGGACATAATGAGAATGGTTGAGGAAGTGAGGACATTTCGGAGTATGACGATATTTGTGGTGAAGTGAGGACATTTTTGGGAAAGACACGACACTTGTTGACAATGAGGACATTTTGGGAAAGTATTTTGGGAAAATTGCAGACATTTTTAGAAGAGTGAGGACATTTTTGAAAGCAAAAACATTTTGGTATGTCAGGATGTTTTTTGGGAAAGTGAGGATATTTTGGGATATGAAGGATTTTTTTGTCCATTCCTCACTTCTCCAAAGAGTTGGGTTCAAATTAGGTTTAGGTTAAGGTTAGTGCCTAGAGAATGAGTTATGTGTGTGACGGTGGTTGTGGTTTTGGTCACGGTGGTGTTGGGGTTTGAGAGTTCATCGCCGTCAAAACTTTCATTCTTTGGATTCAGTTCGTGACGTCTCTTAATCACTTATTGAAAATTCTTCCACTCTGCTGATTCTCTGCACAAGAAATCAAAACGAGTTAAGACATTTTCAAATCACAACAGATGTTTCAAAGACAAAGCAGCATCAGAGATCTTTTACCAACTGGCTGCTACTTTTAATAAAAGCTTGTTTACAGGAATGCTTTCTATTTGTCTGTTAGGAGTTCTCTCGCTTTACAGTGTGTGACCTCTTGTTTCAGTCCACAGTTGTATTGTTTTTATCTCCAATCCAGTGATCCTAATAAAAACAGATTTTGAAAATAATCAAATCAGTTTTATGTAATTGTTTATGAAGAGCATAAAAAGGCCTAACAAGGGAAGGTCATAAATTAGTGTAATTATTACAGCTTTTTTTGTTTGGAACAATGAGTCATTATTGCTTTGCATATCCACAAACACGACACATACTTGGATTTAATGTGATTAACTCACTGCAGTGCGGCTTCAGCTGAGGCTCAGCATTTCTCTGTCATAAATCTCTATACTGGGCTCTCAGCAGGGGCTCCTTACCTCCAGCACCGCCAGAAAAAAATCCCAAATTCACAACTCCTGTTCATTTTGTTCCCCTCGTAATGAAATCAGGTAATAAGGGCGTGGCGAATGAGCTGAGCGAGGGCTTATACCCAGTGCAGGACTATCAGAAACTCCAGGGGAGATGGGGCACTGCTGTTCACGGTGTACCTATGCCAGAGACTGCTAATAGGCATTCTCTCCCTCTCCCTCTCCTTGATTGGGACCAGATGTGTGTGTGTTACACTCTGGGAAATGGCTGAGATGAGAGACAGCGAGGCCGCCAGAGCCACAATAAATTCGTGGAACGGCTAATGAATAAAACAACAGCGGATTAAATGTGCCATAGCTAAAAATAATTTGATTAAGAATCTGATTCAGCAGCCAAATTGTTCGAGGCCATGCTGGAGACAGCTGTATCTTTATTTGAGCTCTGATGTACAAGACCACATTTTCCCTCCTAATGAGCTTCTACGAGACTTCGATCGAGGTCTTTTTATGGGGATTTCTGGGCAAAGCTCGAGGCCTGATGAATCAGTTGTCATCACATGTGATTGCCTGTTTAAAAAGTCCCAAACTCTCTGACTCTGTTTAGTCAGGTTCAGCCAGGGTCAATCCAAAGTCAAAACACACCCCTCTTCAGCCAATAACCTGCCTGTATCAGCAAGCATCTCCAGCTCCCTGTCATTTTCATTAATCAGATATTTCAGGGAAGGCACAGGCCTGTCGGGGGCTCAGTGCAGGACTTCATAACTGCAGGTAAATATAACACATTTGCATAATGGCTTCCTTTCTGAGAGTGAGATAGAAGATTAATCACAGGTCTGTGTGTTAAATACAATTCTGGAAACTGAATGTGGTTAGCCTAGCTTAGCATAAAGACTAGAAGCAGGGGGAAACTGTTAGCATGGCCCTTTCCAATGTTCAAAAATTCAGTTCAGTTTCACGTGATCTTATGTCTTTTGTGTGTGGTTTTTTTTGTAGTAAAACTTGTGGTTTTACAGGGAGTTACATGCTGGAGCTATTTCATCTCTGGTTACACAGATACTGTTGAGTACAGGTTTAGGTTTTTGTCTCTGCACAGGCACAATGATACTAAACCTACTGACTCTTTGGTTGTTTTGTTATTTCCTGTTTTATTTTTCATCCCCTCACCTGCTCCCACTTCCCTGATCAGCTCTGCAGTCACCTGGTCTCTCCCCACCTGCACCTCAGTCCATAATCAACCTGGACTATATGTGCTCTTCCCTTTCTCCAGTGTCTGGATTCTGGGTTTTTGCCTGTGAATTCGAATGTGTTTGCTAAGATGCTAGTTACCGATCCAACCAAGAAACAGCTGAGTTTTGTTTGCAGTTGTTGTTGGCAGTTTTTTACATTTTAGTCAGGATGAGACTAGGATCGATCTCAGAGCCCACAGAGATTAAACTGATGTCCATCTTCTCATCTGGCTCTCAGTAAGAACCAAACAGGCATATTTCCCAAAATGTCAGAGATTTCCTTTCAGATGAGTTCATATTTGCAGTTTGTTTGGAGGCTCTGTGATGGATGAGAGGTCTGCATGCCTCGGGCCGGCTCTGAGGCACGGCCCTAATTTCCACTTCAAGTACTTACCTCATGTCCTTTTGTTCTCGTCCTCCCCTCCTGTCTCTCTGTCTGAGTATCTGTCTTATCTAACTGTCTTTATTTTTTATCTCAACAGAACTGACAGGCCCACTCCATCGCTTGGGCCCACTTTCACCCTTCCACCCTGCTCGCTCGCCCGAGGCTGCAGCTGGGGCTCGGCTCACGGGACGAGGCCGAATGTCTGGACGTCAGACTGACGGGCCTGTAGAGAGGCTGATCGCCGTCCAAAGAGTTCACCGGAGCGTACAAAAGGACCCGCACACCAAACAGGCTGCCAGAGGAAACAGAGGTGGGAGGCAGGTGAGACAGGGAGGCATTGTTTGGTCCTGTTCCTCCTTGTTACAGGTGGGACTCCTCACAGTCTGGAGCACAGACCTCTGTTCAGATGGACCAGGGACACTCTCCAAGAACATTAAGAAGGCTTGGCATGAGGTTGGCAAGACACGGACTGAGAGCCAAGTCTGGAGGAAATGGTAATGATGGCAGAGGAGCGCAGGTAGAGTCATTAGGTCTGATAGCCGTAAGCTTTAGCTGAACGAATTCACGATATCTGTAGGAAATTATTTTAAATCGTATTCAAGATAAAAGTCTCCAACAACACCATCATGTCAGCCAGACCTCAGCTAAATATGCATAAAATAAAGCACAAGACATTTGTAGCGTGATAAATTGAATTATTTTGATTAAAACATTTTCCTTTTGCAAGATGTTTAAAATGTCTACATTGTGCAAAGTGAGTTACAATGTCAACGTTTCCAGTCAGATTGATACGTTTATGGAGTTGTTATGTGCATGTAACAAGAGCTGTTTAACTCATCTCCTTCTACCTTTGGACACAAACGTAGGAATTTTCCCTCATAACATGTTGATCTCATGTCCGAATGAGCACCCGGGTCACAACGGCAGTTTTTCCCCAAGTTTGACATTTCTGTAAAACTTTCAACACAGCACAAGGCTGAACTGACTGTCAGGTAACATGAAAAAAAAAAACATCATCATTCACCTTAATAATTGCACTGTAAATGTATCACTCAATCATCACCTCTCATGTTTTTTTAAAACCTTCAACAGCCCAATAACCATCAGACCAGAACGTCCCTCTCATATTTTCAATTGATGGATGTTCAGAAAAAACTCTACATACAACATGTGAGCAAACAGGATTTAATTCTTTGCTTTATGCAGTGTCTGACAGTATAAACAGCAACAGAGTAATAAATAATGGAACTGATGACTGAGAATCAGAGGCGAGTGTCCCTCTGGTCATTAAGGCTTCAACAGCAGATTAAGTTTTAAAATCTATCACTGATGCAGCCTGTGGGAGAACAGGAAACAGTCCTCTTCTTCTGCTCCTGTGTGCATCAGGTGCCAGATATTATGCAAGTTATGAGTCTCTTACTGTAACAGTCCTGTCATGTCTGAATAAAGCCACAACAAACATCCACTAAACAGAGACCTATGTTTGAATAAAAAGCCATTATAAACTCTAACAGATAAATTAAGACCAGCACTGTTATGTGTCAGGAAAGGGCTTTATATTGTCAAACACTGGTGGAGAAGTGGTTTTCTAACAATAAAGTTACCTAAGGGAAAATCAGGGTTCAAAAGCTTGAAAACATCATTATGAATCCTGATGAAAGACTACAAGGAGAAAACAGAACCCCCGAGAGGCAGAAGAGAAAACAAAACAGCACTTTCTTTACTAGAGAAAACAGGGAGGGTGGAGGAATACACAGAGAAACTGAGAGACAGACGCCGAGGGTGAAGAGAGAGATAAAGGGAAACAGCGTGTGTGATGTCAGGACGCTGCTTAGCGCTGCAAACTGGCTGCAGATGGCAGGACGAGAGGTCAGGGATGAAAATTAAAGAACAAATTCAGAACAGCAGCCGAGGGGGAGGAGGAGGCGCTGTGGCCGGAACGAGGGAAGAAGGCCGAGGGGTCAGCGTGGACTCTGCATACTGATTTTTTAAACAGCAATTAGAAGTTCCTCCAGCTTCCAGCTCAGAGCCACGGCGATGGCCTGACCCCTAATCATCCTCAATTTCTTTCAGCCTCCAACTCTCCCATACATGTCTCCTCGGATTGGCTGTTTATTTTTCACTGCGCTTCCTGTTTGATTGAGCTCCACGGGCCGTGTGTCTTTATGGATTGCAGGGAGGGCAAAGGGGATGTGCACACTTACTGCACGTGTTAAATCATCCACCACCACGAGTAGTCAATCTTCTATTCCAAACAAATTTATCTCCTAAATTCACATTCCTGCTACAGAGTGGGGACTGAATTATGTGGACACGCCTGTCAGTATAATGGTAATTATTATGTAACATCATGATTATCACAAGTAGACAGACACAGATGATCTTTTTAGCTCTTAACTGCTCACTGAGATGTAGAACATTCACATGAAGTTGACTGCTATGCTGTTTTTATGCAGTCTGTGTTGATTCACCTCAAACAGCCAGTGTACTGAGTGTACAGAGTTTACATGACTCCTAACTGGAGCTGATGTGGACGAGTGAGCAAACAGATTGTTTCAGTGCTTTGCTCTGTGTGTCAGCGAACAGGCCGAGTGACAAGTCACTTCACTCGCCCTGGCTCCATTTCTAGGAAAGTTTCACGCACTTGTCCCACCTTCAGTATCACATTTTACATTTAAATCTGTGAGTTTAAAGCTGACTAATAGTGTGGAGAACATGTGGAGAAATCTAAAACTTAATAGTTACAGCTGTTAAGATGATTGGATAATTTCTGTCTGAGGGTGGGATCTGCAGTCAGTTGGGCACAAAACACTGTGTCAGAGTGAAGTGATTTAAACTGCAGACTGTCATCCTAAACTTCCACTCACTGTCAGCACCATCCACAAGACTGAAGCTCTCTGAATGAATGCTTCATGCTGAAACACACCTTTGGATTTGTAGTTGACCGCTCTCCTTCAGCTTTTATGTCCACAGTCTCTTATGCTTTGAAAAATAAGTGGCACAAGATTTTTAGTAAATGGAATACAACATGCAAAACACCAGTTAATGTGTTGACTAGAGTCTATATTTAAACTTTTATATTTTTAATTTTTTAAAATAGAGGGAAACTTTGAGCAACTAAGTTGCATAACAGGTATAGAAGTTGGTGTTTGAGGGTTTAACATAATTTACTGTGCCTTTTGTTTTGTCACGTGTCATGTGTGAACTAACTTCAGACTGACGTCCACTCGCTGTGGAGACGAGCGGAAGAACTTTCTCCAGTTCTTGGAAAATGCACCTCGACACACGTGGACGACAGATCTGACATGTTGAACTTCTGAACTGAGTGCAGTCATCATGTTAACCTCCCTCTCTCCTATCAGTACCGCTCATTCCTACAGGGGATTTATACACTTCCCCCCACCTCTAACCCCGATGTGCCTCTGCAGGTCATCTCAGTAATGAGCCATGTGGTCCCCTCTGGCTCTCACTAATCAGGGATCCAAGGCCGTCCCATCCTCGACCCGCTGCCGCCGTCGCAGCAAAACACAAACTAAACCCAAAGTGGTTCTTTTTCTCTGCCATCTGGCCTCCATGCCTGGCCCTGTCTCCACTCTGCCGGCGATTTATGCCCTCCTGAGGTGTTTCGCCTTTTAACTCGCACATAATTGGCCCCCAGATGCAAAAAAGATGTGGAGGCCAGTTTTTATTAGTTGCCAAGCAGAGGTCATTGTTTTTGCATCCCTCTGACTCCTCGGCACTGCCAAGGTTAAACGACACGCTTTGTCTGTATACCTTGACCAATTACTGAAAAAAATAAGGAGTCCATGCCAAGTTGAACATAAATGAAGGTAATGATGGAGTACAGAGCTAAATGAAGGCTGTACAATAAAGCAATAAAGAACAAATCATATGGACTCTGCCTTTTCTTACAGAGCCCTGTCTCCTGTCCACAGACCCCACCTCCACCTCTATGACTGACTCACCAGACTTGATACGTCTGCTGTCAATCTGCAGGAGTTAACAGGCGATATTCACAAGAAAAGCACATGACATGACAGGAATAGGGAAGTTTTACCGCTTTCTGGGTATCTGGAAAAGTCAGATTAAAAGTCTGACATGATTTGAAAGTTAAAACCCCTGCAGGTGATAAATGGTGGAACCTGCTCTGAGGTTGTGTTCACACTGAAAAAATGCAGCTTCCTGAGTCGGCTCAGTGACACTACCACATTAGCACAGCATGCGTGCAGACAGAGAAACAAAACCATGGAAAAAGGAGTATTTTAGCCAATCAAATACCACATATTTCTAATAAACTAAGTAGCGCAATTCCTCTGATAACTCACTCACAGAAGATGGATGAAGATAAAGCTGCTTGCGATTGTATTTCTGAAGAACAGCAGTTTCCTCCTTGCAAATGAGACGAGAAGCGATTGCAAGAGCTCCACAAAAATATACGATTGTGTGGAACTGAAACAAGTGGTCGATTGATTGATTGGTTGAAAATACATCAACTTTTTGGATAATTGTTTCAGTCATTTTTCAAACAAAAATGCCAAACATTCTCTTGTTTTACTCAGTTGTGCTGAGGACCTGCTTAAATGATCTCGTGATTTTCTGATCTTTTGGGGCTGCTCTAAACTTGCCTGCCTAATTAACATTAAAGATGATTCAAGTTAATTTTCTTTACACTTCAAAAACAGGCCTGTTCACAACCGATGAACAAAGTAAACAAGCCACACTCTGACAACAGGGTGTGCCAAACCTTTAACTTTGCAGTGCAGCCACTTAAATTTCATGCTGCTTTCACATGAAGCAGTTCTTTAATTAACCTCTGACCCCTCTGACCCACAGGCAACCCTTTAAAGATCTGGATTAGGCAGTGGAGGAGAAATTAGTGGAAACTGGGTGGAAAATGAAATGAACACACTGAATGGTCTGAATCATTAGCGTTATTGTAGTCAGGGTGCAGGCTGTGAACAATTTGCATTATGAACCACGGATGATTTATCTTAAAAGTGTTATCTGATTTTATCTGATTAAATACCATGAAACCGTAATATAAACCATATACCTCACCAGGCTCAGAAATAGTCTACTAAAACTTAGTTCGTCAAACTTGTACCTACAAGCAAAATGATTTTTCAAACTTGTAACCTTTAAAGTTATGTTTATTTGCAAACATGAACAAAATAAATTGATTAAAAATAGCGATAAGAGACTGAACAATGTATTCGCACGTTTAAATCTCGTAGTATTAGTTTTTCTTTTCAGGCGATATCCGTAGCATCCACTTCACCGGTCTTTTTGGGGTCCTTGACGTGGCATGAATAAACAAAGATGGCGGTGGCGTTTCGAGCCTCACAGAGTTTGTTTGAACATTTTCTGTTCTAAAATGGTTTTTATCCTCAGTCTGTAGCCGGAACATTTCCTATATGCAGCATTTTTCTGCTTTGTTTTTAGTATTTTGGGTGTGAGGTTTAAAAATGAGCGGCTGGGCTGGTTTTTCTGACGAGGAGCTACGGAGGATGCTGCAGAAAGGTAACGCTTCTTATTGCTAACGTTAGCCGGATATGTTAGCATCTGACTCCGCGTCAGCTTCCCCAGTGGTTGGCAGTCTTTAATCAGTCTTAACATTTATTCTCCTTAAAAATCTATGGTAGTAATCATGACTGTGTGTATTTTCAGACTCAGCGGGGCAGGCAGTGGCAGCCCGCGGTAGGAAGCCGGCTCCATCCAACCGGAGTCGGCAGCAGTTACAGCGGGAGAGGGCCCTTCAGCTCGCCGCTCAGAAAAATGCAGAAACCGGGTCCCCTAGCCTTCCACCGGAGCAGCAGCTCACCAAGCCACCGCCGAAGGAAGAGCCTCGGCCCGCGGCTCCAACAGGAGCTCCGGCCGTCAGACTGGAAGCGCAGCCGAAGCCCAGCGACGTGAAGCCGAGTGAAAACCACCAGCCGCCTGCAGAGGAGCAGATCCCGACTGTCAAAGAGCTGGAGAAACAAGAGGTGGAACTGTTAGTATGCTTCTGTTTTCATACACACTGTAGAGATTCATTTTGTTGTCAGATAACACGTAGGCTGCTCTGCGCTCATCACTTGTCCATGACTAACACTGCTGCCTCAATCTAGGAATAATAACAGCTATTGGTAATCTCACCCCAGCTGTTGTTCCCCCTTTCATCTTGTTAGTACCATTGTTTTCATGTACAGACTTAGTCCATTATGTGACCCTGCACACTACTCTGTGATGTGGTTAGTAAGTGTTACCACTACAAACCTCAGGCGATGAATCAAAATGTTACCGAGCAATGGGTTGCATTATTAAAGGGTGTTTTTCAGATCTTACAGATGTCTACGATCGGCCTGGGGCAAAACCAGCATCTTGATTCTTACTCACTGGATGCACGCTGCCATAGACAAAACAGACAAGGGAAGTAGCCAGTGTAGTCTGCTCAGATACTGCATTTAGACACAGATTTTAGAATGCAGACATATGTGAGGAAACTAAAATACCTTTTGAAAAACAAGCCATTGCTGGATAACAGGAAAAAATTAGTCGGGTTGCTTTCCCCTAATGATGCCCAGTGTGACTGAATCATGGGGCAGCGTACAGAGTGCCTGAGGTCACAGACGGGGCAATTACAGTCTGTGATGACAAGGCAAAGACAGATTTCACTCCCACTCGAGAACCAAAGTCTAACTTGATTACACTGCATGCAAGAGCAAATATGAGGAGAGAGGAGATGTAACTTAGATAGCAAATCATGGAAATGACAGGGAGGCCCACACTAAAGCAGAGGTTGATTTAAATCCAGCTTTATTATAAGTGACTTTGTCGTCTTCCCCATAGAATAAACACCTCCACAGTGAATGCTATGATTAATGATATCATGTTGTGAGCTTTCAGTCAAACTTCCTTAAAAGTAGATGTTTGTTTTTATGTCTCTTTTGACATGAATGTGAAGGATATTGTGAGGCCCACTACTTCTTTTGAGGTGTCTAAAATTCAAAATGCATCTTATGTGTTAAATTCTCTTTGTGTCTGATGACAGACGAGAAAAGACGCGTCTGGAGCAGCTGCAGCAAGAACAAAAAGTAATCGAAGAGAGGAATAAGCGCAAGAAAGCTCTGCTGGCAAAAACTATCGCTGAGAAGTAAGTACAGATGGCTTGGCACTGTGGTGAGCAACATGATATAATGACAGATGGGAATGAGGGCCAAAGCTATGAAAAAAAGAGCAAGATTGAGCAGAAG
This sequence comes from Lates japonicus, assembly GCA_033238685.1. Lineage (NCBI taxonomy): Eukaryota > Metazoa > Chordata > Actinopteri > Centropomidae > Lates > Lates japonicus. The sequence continues at coordinate 107,008 of BRZM01000106.1, forward strand.
AATTGAATTGACCTTAAAAGTTTGTTATTCCCCACAGGTCCAAACAGACTCAGGCGGAGGCTGTGAAGCTGAAGAGAATCCAGAAAGAGCTCCAGGCCCTCGATGACATGGTGTCCAACGATATCGGCATCTTGAGAGGAAAGATAGAACAAGCCAGCTGGGACTACACCGCTGCCAGGTACAGAGACACAACACGGGGACATAAGAACTTTGACATGGTGTATTTTAAGAAGAAATAATAACAGGTAAACATTATTATTTGAGTAGCTGTACCTGTGTGCACTGTGTGCAGAGAAGAGGGAAGCAAACTACACACTGAGTCAGTAAAGTCCAATATACCAAATCCCAAACACCTGTCTCCTCTGGCTGTAAGCTCCTGTACATCTGACAGAGCTTTTTCACAGCAGATATGTTGACCTGTCACAGCTGTTACTGATAACAGCAGCTATGTTTTATTTAAGTGTCCCAGTAAACTGTGACAGTGAGCCAGTATGCACAGTAGACTTTTCATACAGCAGACATTTTGGCACGCACTAGCAGGAAAAAGCACAGGTGTATCTGATAACATTAAAAACGGCTGCATTCCATGTATCTGGTCCTGTGGTCCAGGTGTTGTGAATGCTGGTTTACTGCCGTGGCTTACTGACACACTAGAAGCCATTTTAATGAAATCTGTTTGACTTGTGCTTGCTGCTCTGACAAGTCCAAGATGTCTTCAGTGAAAATGCTCTTGAGTTACTTTAAAGTGAAAATAATAAAGTCTTAATTTAGGGAAACGTCACAGACTGAGATTTACACTGATACTACCACAGGCAGGCGCTCCTCCTGATGATTACATGTTGTGAACATATCTTGCTTTTAGCTCTCTGGTTTCACCATCGTCTGATTCCCTTTCTAAATCAATGAATAAATAAAAACAATGCTGTTTTCTTCCTGTTTACTCCCCCATGGAGTCATATATAAAAACAAACAAACAAAACAAAACAATTCACCAGGTAATGTACAGTACCCTTACTGTAAGTACTCTCTGTTTAAACCCTAGAAACACTGCCCCCTGCAGCTGCTCTCCAGTACTCATATTCTACCACTCTGGTGTTCGGTGAAGTGTCTTCTAATGAACCGTGATCCAGTAAATCTGTAGCTGACCTTGTGTTTGTAGCAGTGATTTCTCTGTGCAGCCTCTTGTGCAGTGAGATTAGCTCTGTGTCATGAACATTCTTCATTACAGATGTTTGTATAACGGGAAGCGGACCCGACCTTCACACACTCATTACACCGGACTCTGTTATGGTTATGTTGATTTAATCAATTGTTGAAATTACACTGAGGTTCAACATAAGACCCTGACGGGAAAATTCAACTTGTACAAATGTTTGACATCATCTGGTTTGTTAGCATAGTGTTTCCAAACAGCATGTGGTGTTCTGTTCTTCACAATTAAAACAATGTTTCTGTATTCAGACACTGTGGGAGGACTAGTATCTGTCCTCAGTGGGACTGGGTTTGAAAATATTCAGTACAAGTGCCAACACAATATCTTCAAATCTTTTTAATGCACATACCTAATTTCAGAGTTTCTCTACAAAAAACCTGTTTTACATTTAACAAAAGAAGCCAAAGTTCTCAAATGTTGAATTTTATTTGATCAAACATTGGTAAACAAGATTCTGATCAGGCATTCACTGCCAACTTTTGGTGCTCAATACTCCGAGCCAGGGCCGCCGACATCGGTGGGAACATTTGGTCAGTTGTTGTGCGCCCTGGGTCAAAATAATCTGCTGGAATAATTTGTCAAAAATACAAATTTGTGCAAGCTTTATATAATATTTGTGACTCTCACAAATACTTTTTATCTTTCTAATTTCTCTTGACATCGTGGTCGAAAACAATTTTACTTTCCCATGATATAAAAAATGGTTTGGTCTGTCATGCACCGCGGGCCCATATACTTTGGCAAGAACGGCAAAGTGTTTGCCAACCAGGCGCCTGTTCAAAGAATATATGAATTTTTGAGGAATGTGTCAATCACGCTGCACCTGCAGCCGCCTCCCTCCCTGCTGTGTAAACCTCTGAAAGGTAAGTTCAGATTTATTTGCTCTTAAGTCGTTGTTGCTGAATCTGCTGATGAAATAATGAGCTCGGGCACATTTCATATGTGTGTGTGTTGTGCACATGGGAAAGTGGTGTGTAGGAGATTGTTGCTCTGTTATTGTTTAGCTTGAGGAACTGAAATTGGATCATTTGTCATGAGTCCGCTGTAAAGAACCAGAAGTCTTTCTGTCCCAGACACAGCGAGCCTGTTCAGCGCTGCAGACACATCTCAGTCAGTACCAACCAGTATCAGTGTTCAGAACACAACTCAGGTTGCAGCTCTCCTTATTTCCATTGTCAGTTAGTCTGCTCATTATTGTTTTTAATTGTTTAGAAAATACTTCCAAAAGCCCACTGCATGTTCTCAGAGCCAGCTGTAACCTCTTCATATTGAATGTTTGACTGATTGTGCAAAACTAAAAGACCATTTAAGTCCATTTAAAAAGGATATGAAGTAAAGAAAATCAGAAAATCCTCCGATTCAAGAAGCTGGAATCAGAGAATATCTGGAAGTTTTCTTTTGATAAATGATTCAAACAATGTGTTGATTATATCAATTGTTACCAGTTAATTTTCAGATCCACTAATCAATTATTTGACTTATTATTCTGCACTGTTACTCAGTGGATTTTTCCAGTGGTCTAGTGTTTTGGCCTGAACACCAGTAGATAAATGTGTTTGTCTCTCGTGTAGAATTCTGACTTCATTTGTGCTCATGATTGGTTAAATTCTGACAAAAAGCAGGTATGAACGGATGAAAATGTTTCATAAAATGAACTCTGCATATTTGGTCATAGAGCTTCGTATGAACGGTGAAGGAATGCAGACGGGAGTACTTGGATTTGTTACAGCAAATATTCTAAATGAAGTGAAACATTCGCTCTGACACAAAAGTATTTCTTTATTGAGTAAACACAGTATATATATTACAAACAGTTTACACTTTCTCTCATCATTTCCTCACATTTTGTCACAGGAAGCGTTATGAAAAGGCAGAGGCTGAGTATGTAACGGCCAAGCTGGACCTGCACAAGAAGACAGAGGTGAAGGAGCAGCTGACAGAGCACCTCTGCGCCATCATCCAGCAGAACGAGCTGCGTAAAGCCCACAAACTGGAGGAGCTGATGCAGCAGCTGCAGCTTCAGGCCACCGAGGAGGAGCTGGAGAGGCAGAAGGAGGAGGAGGAGGAGGAGGAGAAGAGGAGGAGAAGCTGTGCACAGATGCAGAAAGAGAGTGAAGAGGGAAACAGTTCAGTGCAGAATCAGGAGGGAACAGTGCAATCAAGCAAAGTAAAATCCACAGAGGGAGAGACTGTGAAGGAGGAGAGGGGAGGTGACGTCCAGCAGGAGCAGATGATCGAACCAGTGAAGACTGAACAAGACTGTAAAACACTAGAGAACGGAGTTCAGAGTGAGACTGTGTCCTGATGCTCAGAGGGGAGAGACAGTCGGCATGTTCTGTAACATATCTGGACATCATCACACATTCTCCACTGGAGGGATCAATATCAAACACGAACATGTTTTCCAGTAACTCTGTCAGCTGTCAGGTGTGCCGTTGGTTCAGGGCTAGGTATCAAATCATCATAGTTTTTGGTACTGACCAAAGTGAACACATCCAACACTCTTTTCTAAGAACAGGACTTTGACACCAGAGACCGGGAGTTCAGTATCAACTTTAGTTCAGTTTAAGCAACAGAAGCACTCTGGTTAACGTCCTGGAAAGTTTTTGGTTTTGTTGAATATTCAAAGTGTCGAAATGTCTTGTGTGTTGCTGGTACATTTTTCGATATCAAACCAAGATGAGCAGTTTCTCTAATCGTAACTGAAGGCTTTGAGTTGCCTGAACTGAACCATGAAATTCATGAAAACATTTAGTTCCTGACTGTGGGAAAACGAATGAGATGTGTTGTCAGTATCGTCATTATCAGATGATTCTGAGTCCCATTCACTGCTGATGCTTTTCACATGCTGTGTCAGTGTTTGAGAAAAACTTGCTTTCCACCATGTCTGTGCACGATAACTACGGTATGATTAAGATTATGGAAGGATTGTGGTTATGGCAAATTAATTATGATTAAGGTCGGGTTAGGGTTTAGGCCACTAAGGCACTTTAAGATGAGGGAAAGACTGTTGTGGCTCTGGTTAATAGAAAGGCTGAACATAAATCATGAGGTATGAATCTGTCCAGTGTGGCTGCAGTTCCTGTATATATACAGAATTCTTAGGAGACGGGCTCGGTCCTTAGACTCAGTGTGGCTATTTTCAGAATCCTGTTGACTTCCTCTTTGATTGTTCCCTGATTTAAATCACAACTGTGCCTATTTTAGATTTATTGTATTTTATTCAAAGTTTATGTGACACTAACATTTGAGATCTTTGATTTCTTTTGTCACGTAAAAAAGGACTTTGTAGAAAGTTCAGGTATCAAACAGAAAGGATTGTTTTGGTATCAGGAGTGCAGTATCAGCGCTACATGATACCCAGCCCTCAGTACGTCTGGACCAGCAGGACCAGTCAGAATCATGTTCAGCTGCAGAACAAATCAGAGGAATATCTTGCAGCCATTATCCTCAATCGCTCGCTTTTTTATACGTGTGCTTCCAACAAGAGCTCTTCTTCCAAACATGTGGTTTTACATCACATGTGAATTATCTCTCTGAGCAAAGGTTGAATTCAGAGGATGGCTGTTTCTGATTGTTGTCTCTTTGTGGCCAGAATGAAAGATGGGTCCTGTTTACTTCCTGGAAGAAAGTCTGTGTTTTCATGCAGACGCAGCCGAGCATTAATCCATTTCTGTTCTAAACACGAACCCTCCTGTCTGATGTGTCGTAGATGAACACGTTAGCCGGCGCTGGGCTCGCGTTTCACAAAGCTAATTCTTAGTGTTGTCAGTGCAGCTGAGGAGCAGCGGGCCTCCTGGATGGTAAGATGATATCTGTTAATGTATGTACGGATGCTCTCAGCTGCATGTGTTTCTGCTGACTTCCACTTTACTCTCTCTGGCTGCACCTGGAACAGTGTGTCTGAAATAATATATGACCATAATCTAATGTTAAACTCTATATATACAGTGTGTGGGTCTGACCAAAGTCTGGTTTAGTAGTCTGAATGTTCTGAAGCATAGAAAAGGTTATTTAAATGGGGGAAATATTTAAAAAGGTGATATTTGGGTATACAGGATTGTATGATATTTTACTAAAATAAACTCAAAAAGAGCAAATGTTCTTCTTGTGCATTTTGTCCTCACTCTAGAAAACCAGTTATCTCTGCAGGACTGAAGCTTCTGGTCCTGGAAAGAATTTACACAAAGTCAGGGGAGGGAGGAGGGAGGGAGGGGGGAGTACTTTGGGACTCCCATCGCTTTTTCAAGTCGTTTTTAAAGTGCAGTAAGTGTTTCTGTAAACTGCTTTGAGATTTTACAGCGCTCCGGTCACATCTGGCCATCTGAAGCAGAGGCCGTAAAAACTGCTTTTTTAATTAGTCGGGAGGTGGAAGCTCAGAGCGGCGGAGTGACCACCGTCCTGTCTGTCCCCCGCACACACTCCAAGGTCAACGTTTGAAGTCTGCACAGTTCAGCTCACACTGCTGGAATGTAACTAAGTACATTTACTCCATTACAGGTTTGAGGTTCTTGTACTTTCCTAAAATATTTTTTTATTTTCTGCTTCACCCTTGTGTTCCACTACATTTGTGTGGTGTGTAAAAATATTCCTGTTTGATTTCAGACACTCACTCACTTTATCTCATTTTTAAACAAGTTGATTTCGATTTGAAAAATATGTGGAAACATTATTATTATTTTTTTTTACAGACTTAATCTTCGCTCTGACTGAAGCTTTATAAAGTCATAAAATTCTAATGAAATTAGCTCCATCTCCTCTGGCCACAGCAGAAAATGCTGCTGTTAAATGTTAATATCTGTGATGGAGCCGTGGAAGCTTAATAAACTCTTTTCTGTTGAATTCTTTAAGTGCAGGTCTGAACGCAGGTCTTCTACCTGACTAGATTTTACGTTGTTGTAGTGATACTGTCACTCTAAGTAAATGATTAAGTACTTCTTCCTCCCGTTTCATTCTGACTTTTCTGTTGTTATTACTGAACCAAACAATCTTTTTCAAATGGATATCTCTGTAGAAAAGCTTCTCTTTGCAGTTTAAAGTTGCGCAAACTGAATGTGAGAGTGTTTATTTTCCCATGATCCACCTCACTGCTTCACTTTAAAATGGGACTAATAACAATTGTCACGATCTTCTGAGAGAACTCCTCCGGGGAGAAGAAATGTGCTCTGGATCATGACAAAGAAAAATGAGAAGATACAGGCTGCGGAGATTAAGGCATCCAACCGGGCTCCAAACTGCAGCTTCTGCACTGGAAATACGTTTCCACCGGGGTGTGTGTGTGTGTGTGTGTGTGTGTGTGTGTGTGTGTGTGTGTGTGTGTGTGTGTGTGTGTGTGTGTGTGTGTGTGTGTGTGTGTGTGTGTGTGTGTGTTGGGCGCTGGGCCGGACTTCAGAGAGCGCACGGTTTATAAAGTAAAGTGTGATTTATGTGGCGCTGGCGTCCTCCGACAGGTCGAGAAAGACCCTGAAACCCGAGAAGTCCGAGAGCAAGAAAAACAAAAACAAATCAGGTTTTGCTGAAACTGCGCCGGGCTTCACCTCCACATCCACTGAACCCACTGTGGTACGACTGAGAACCGGCACAACAGAACATAGACGGAAAACGGAGCTGTTTCTAATGTCTGGCAGTGATAGAGAAATACTGCAGGCTGGCTTTAATAGCCGAACCCCGCTCATCCTCCTCTTTTATTATTTAGGCCTCAATTTACTTTGGCAATTAACACAACGTTGTCCGGATGAATTTAGCTGCAGGACACTCTGACCAAACCTCTCTCTGATTTAAATCTTCACTGTTGCAGCCGAATTATTTTCATTTCCCATAAGAACTCAGTGGTCGACTCAGAATAGATGAAAGTGGACGATGAATAGAAAATTAGAGCCTTTTAAGGAAAAGTTGAAAAAAACTCTAATTGAATTTGGCTTCGTAAATAGCTGCAAGAAAATAAATTCAGCTGCTCTTGAGGCGGAAAGAAATAAAAATATGAGGATATGAGGAGATCAGGAGGGAAACGGTTCAGTTTAACTTTAAATAGAAAATGAAGCACATTAAAACCTGAACCAACATCTAAAGAGGAGAAATCAGTAAATATGATCTGCTGTTTCTGTTTGTCCTGTGGTGGTGGTGGTGATGATGATGATGATGATGAGCTGTAAACGCTCCCTGGTCGCAGTGTTAAACTCTCTCTCTCTCTCTCTCTCTCTCTCTCTCTCTCTCTCTCTCTCTCTCTCTCTCTCTCTCTCTCTCTCTCTCTCTCTCTCTCTCTAGGCGGTTTTGTAATAGCCAGAGTCAGTACGGCTGGGTGTTCACGCCTTAGCTCTGTCAACAATGGGAGCAGCTTTGCTGTTTTATGTCGGAACACCACAGACCGTTTACAGTTACAGCGGTGCAGCATGTGAGCGGAGCCGCCTGCAACAATGGCAACAACAGCACAACACAACCAGTCGTAAAACATAAAGAGCGGACGCACGTAGTTAATACAAGTACATTTACTCACAATTAAACACAATTACATTTTTACACCGCGTTTATCTGACAGCTGGAGTCACTTTCCACACACACATCAAATCACAACATATTCTCTTTTCTGTTTTAATCTCCCACAACTTCAACGTCAGCTTTAAAAATCTGAGAGTTTTAGTTTGAGCTCGATGACAGTGATGATCATTATCTCCACCGGCACGTGATCCATCAGCTGATCTGAGGGAGAAACCTCCTATTTCCAGTTTTAGACACAATCATTTTTATATTAGATCTACAGTTTTAAATTGATCCTCACACATAGAACATGAATTTAATATAAAAACGGAATTCTCACTAATTACATTCTAATCTTAGACTTTTAATAAAGTACATTTTTTGATGGATTATTTTTTCGTTGTAAAATATCAGAATCAAGAATTTTCCTAAATATATTTAAGAGAAGATGAAGATTTAACTGAGCATCACAGAGACCGAATCACACACAGGTTAAGGCCGATGTTCAGAGTGTGATCAGATAGAATTACACACATCACAGTAAATTGTATTAAATTCAATTTAATTGTCCTCGCACTCAGAACAGCAGAATGCAGTTTAATATTAAAGTTCGTGCTGATTAAAATCCACAGAATGACCCAAGAGAAGGCCTGTAATGTGAATATAAAATAGTTCCTAATATTCCAGCTACACGCCTGACGTATATATTCATATATGACTGTTTATGCACAACGTATATAATCAGTTTAATGTGCAAACAACGTGAACCGTAAAGAATCTGAGTCATTTCCTCCACGTCCTGCGTGTTTAAGGTCTAACGTTTCCACAGTTGACATTATGAGGCTGTTGAGTCGTGAAGCGGCTCCTCTGAAAGCTGTAATCAGCTCAGAGTCCGTGTGAGAGAGAGGGAGATCTGCGGGTCTGCGGGTCTGCAGCGGCCGCTGCACGATGAGAAATCCCGGTGCAGCCGCTGCAATCAGGCGCAGCGCGGGGGGAGCGCGTCTGCGACATATGGTTCCCTGCACAGGATGTAAGGAGTCAACAAGGAGGCCGTTTACCTCCAATTAGGGAAATAAAACAGGACAGGGGCCAAAGCGCTACTCCAATCAGCACCAGGGGTCACTGGACAGCGGCGGCGGCCCGGGACCCTCATCATCATCATCATCATCCTCCGCCCCGGGGCTCGGGCCTGCACTGAGGGACTGAGCTGATACAGAATCAGCAGAGAAAGAAAACACATTAAGACCAAGAGGGAGCTTTTATTTAAATGTGTGTGTGTTTGATTGACAGGTCTGTGGAGGAAATATTCCGAGCCTTTAAGCAGGAGCCATACCACAAAATATTCTTCACAAGCCCACGATCTGCAGACAAACCTCCTGATGTCAAGTATTAACAGCAGCTGGATTACACACACATCACTGCAGTCTTATTACTGACGCATTAACAGCCAGGTGGAGGTTTCACTTTAATCACTTTCATCTACTACAAAGCATCATATTTTATATAAATCTGAATCTGTAAAGTAACCAACTGCTGATTATAGTAGAGTAAAAGTACAAACCCTCTGTGAGAGAGTAACATAAAGTAGAGGCTTGTTTAAACACCAGTTGAGGTGAATCAGTTTGATTTATTGTGTGTATCCCATCTCATCATTACAACACAAAAACATTGTAATTAAGTTCATTTACTGAAGCACAGAGCTGCTGAAAAGGTTTTAAAATATCTGATTTTTATTTTAAAACATTCTATTTTAGATTTAATTTGAACAAAGCCAAGTATCAGATCAATATCAAAAGTACTATAAATACACAGAGTATGTGTGTGTACTGTGTTCAAGCACAGCCATAAATCTAATTTATCTGAACTTAAAAACTCAAATCAATGATCGGTTAAATTAAGAACAAGCACAGCACCGGAGGAAGTTACTGTTGTGTGTAAAAGCTCCTTTTCTGATTTTATTCAGTGTCATTCTGTGGCTGGAAGTTAAAACACCACAGTGAAGTTTCACCTGCTTTAATGTCAAAACATTTCCTGTGTAAAGACAGAAGAACATTTCTCTGACGTGAGATCACACACACTCACCTGCCCGCTCATTAAGATTTACACTTCACCTCTGAGGGTTCAGCGTTCACTTACCACCCACCGTCTCCCCCGAGCCGGACCGGACTACAAACCAGTACAGACCCTAATTATCCCTGTTCAGGCTTTTAGTCCTGACATGAGTTAAAGTGTGGAGTTTCATGACTCTGTGATCGAGTTCCATCTCAAACTCACAAAACCAATTTAGTGAAGCTCTGTGTTAATTTACGGCCGTTCCTGTTTGTGGCTTGTGCAGTTTAAAACTGTATCAGAGTGGAAAAGATCAGCCTGGAGATTTATGTGATGCACTTTATCAAAGTTAAATGTGAGCCCAGAACCTGCCTGTCAGCCTCAGACACACCACTGTAACACTGATGAAACTCGTGGAGCCTCTAATAAACTGTTGCTTTAGATTTAGGGATTAAACGCAGTCAGATACTTTGTGTTACACATCAGAAACACAACGCTGCCTCCTAAACATTACACTTCACTGTTGCAGAAATAAATAGCTGGCACATGGTGCCTGATGTAAAGTCTGCAGACACACACTCTGAGGGTTAGAAATGCTGATGTTTTACTGCTCCACATGAAGCTTCATTCATTACATTATTCTTGTCATTATGACACTTCCATGTGTGCATCAACATGTTTTTATCTTAACACTCAGAGCTCCATATTCTCTGGATCTGAAGCGTCTTATTTGTCTGTAAATCAGCTTTATTTTGAAAATGCAGTGATTTAAGTGATTTCTATTCTTCGGTATCTTTGCAGCAGACTGGTGAGTGACAGTGAGTTTTCTTGTCAAAATAATATGTGACTAACCTCTGCATGTTTTAACTGCAAACTCCTCATGGTGTTTGTCTCCCTGTTCAAGTTGTAATACTCAGCAGTGTGCAGTGAAGAGGTCTGTCGGAGGTGTGTGTGTGGGGGGGGGGCATGCAACTGTGGATTCGAACCAGGATGTTGTGTTACGTGGCATCTTAGACCACTGGAGCATTAGGACTCTTTTAATTTCACTGTGAACTTCTGCTCTGGTTATTGGGACATTATTGATTCTTTTGTTCATTTATTTATTGTGTTTATTTATTATCTCCATAATCATATTTGTGTTCCCTCTGTTTGTAATCACCCTCTCACTGCAAAGCAACATTTGTTGTTTTTAAATGTGTTTGATGATTAATTTGACTTGACAGCGGTTACACAAATGAAAGCTGAAATTTGGAGTTTATGTTTAATTCAATGAAGCTCAGCTGTTTGTAGAAACAGTGATCTTTAATATCAGCTCTTTGTCGTGAAGTTTGTGAAGCTGCTTATTTATTCCTCCTGCTTTTATTTGGCCGAACAAAACCAACACGCAAAAATTCATTCAGAAAAAATGTCCAAACTGCTTTGTAAAGCAGCATAAATCTACTCGTCCTGGTGTTGGTTTTTAGCACCACGGCCTGTTTCGGCTTCTTGCGCAGACTCTTCTAACATCAGCTCTGCAGGATGGCATTTTCCTCTCCGAGATGTTTGGACGTTTCCATTCGCCACGAGACAAACTGTAGCAGCCGGAGCAAACAGGCCACTTTCACATCGAGCTCTGAACAAAGAATAGGGGCCCTGAGGAGAAGACTGAGAGTCTGAGACATGGGGAGGCCTTTTTTTCTCCTTTTTCTTTTTTGCCCTAGCTGGCACCGGAATGGACTTGTAGGCAGGAAAAGAGAATCTGGAAACTAATGACAGAAAAGTCTCTCTATCCCTCGCCTTCATTAAGCCATGGAAAGAGCAGCACTCGCCTTTTTCTCCCTGCACTACATTCATCCGACAGCTGGAGAGACAGACTCAGAGAAAACCTCCTAAAATATGACACAAAGCATTTTAAACATGATCTAAAGCAGCGGGTCCCAACATCTTTGGCCTGTGATCCATTAAATAAAATCTGCTTCACCGTCATCATAAGTTATGACTTGTTAGAGTTGTGAGCCGTTTGACCAAACAGTGACTCTCCTTCTCATGTGAAGTATTTTATTGGCCTGAACAGGCAGAGGTGTCCTGTATTTTGAAGGTGACCTTTCTTTCTTTCACTGATGTGAAACCAGGGCTTTTTATCTGATGTGTCTCCACTTTAACAGATTCTCATGTTCGTACTCTTGATACCAGAGTTTACAAACATTTCATCTCAGTTTCTCTTTCACCACCTGCTCAGATGAAACTGAGTTTGTTTAGAGTCAGTTGATGGAGTGAAAAGTCCCGACGCTCCTCCAGCTCTGACTGAGCCTCTGTAAAGTACCTGAGATTCACACACCTGTGAGCAGAGAGGAGCTGCTCACTGACGACTGTGTGAGCCTGTTAGTGCACACGTCATTTCAGATAAACCTCAGTAACTGTGAACCAGAAGTCAGGAGCAACATTTGATGATGACTAGAGGTCAGTGACCCCTGTAGACCAGCCAATTTGATGATTATCAATAGAATAGATGTCATCAGGTAGTGTACAGTGGAAACACTGAGACTGAACCAGACAGGAAACGTGCCCTAAAACCAAAACTAGGACCTTAAAGAGGCTAAAGAGCTGCAGAGGTTGTATCACATCACATGTACAGTCAGTTCATTCATTCATATGTTGTGTTGTGCTGTGATCACCAACAACTAATCTCTATATATCTGACAGAGACAGATGTCCCACAGCCTGGACACACAGAGAAGCTGCAGTGCTGGAGTCCACTGAGTGACGAGGTATTTCTCATCTGTGTGAACTGACCTTGATGTTAAGTCTTTATTATTGCACATCATGTTATCAGCAGCAGCTCATTTCAGGCCCCAGATACACTTTGGGTAAACAACTCGTATCTCCAGTGTTTTCATGCTTTCATATGAGGATATTTAAAATGACGTCACATGTTCATTAAACCCTCTTTAAAACAATTTGCATGATAATGTCAAAAGTATCAACCGAGACAAAAAATATTTCCAAGAGGAGAAGACGTTTTAGAGATACAGTGACATGTAACCTGCTCATTTAGGGGCCCCTGGTGGCCCCTGGTGGCCCCTGGTGGCCCCTGGTGGCCCCAAGCAGCTGCTTAGTTTGCAGAAACTGATTCCAGTCACATTTTGTCATTTCAATGTGAAATAATGGTTTAATGCTGCCGAGACGATCCTGTGGACAGATGTGTGGACAGATCTGTGGACAGACTGACTGGCACGGGTTAGGGTTGATTTAACTGGTGGGAGACCGCAGGACAGTCAGAGTGGGTTTATCAACACACAGCCAGTGATAACAACAGTGTGTGTGTGTGTGTGCCTGCTGCTCTCCTCACACACTCACACACTCGTTGGGCTGTGAGGTTTGCCAGCCAAGGGAACAAAAACAGGCCAGAGCAGGGTGTTGATGGTGCTGATGGTGATGTTTCTGCTGAGGGGGGGCAGCTCGAGGTGGGGGCCTGTGAAACGTCAGACACAGCATAAAGGCATTGCCACGTAATTACGGGGCTCCTATTAAGAGTGTGTGAGAGTGTGTGTCCGCCCTCGCAGGGGCCGCAAAGTTTCATTTAGAGAGAGAGAGAGAGAGAGAGAGAGAGAGAGAGACTGTAGCCTGGAGGCGCGGCGCTAACGTCCTGCCTCCTCGCGCCTAGCTGCCGCTGAGCAAGCTTTGCGCACACACGGAGCTTTGCGCATCTGGTCGTCATCAGCAGCAGCAGCTCTTCCTGCTCAGATGTGACTCAACCAGAGTGGGAAGAGAGCTCTCCTTCTCCTTCTCCTTCTCCTCCTCCTCCTTCGTCGTCTTCTTCTTCTTCTTCTTCTTCTCCGGGGACGTCTCTGACAAAGTCGTTTGAAAGTCGCAGGAGAGAGAAAAAGCCGTTTCTCGTTGTTCGCCGTTGACGCGCTCCGCTAAATGGATTGGCTGTAGGGGTTTGTCCGGGAAAAGAAGGCGAGGAGAAAACTTTGCTGAAGTTTGTTTGAGCCCTCCGCGGCTGATCTGGATTTGAACAGATCCACTTTCTGCTCGGAAGACCCGAGTCTCTCTGCGGCTGCTTCCTGGACTCGCTGCTGTGCGTTCTGCATGCACGGATCTACTTGGCTCGCTTGGTATTCTTTTTTCTCCTCTTCTTACCGCTCCGTTTTTTCCGCTGTTCCCCACTTGCGTCATGACTTCTAGCTATGCACATGTAATGGACAGGCAAGCCACGATATCAAACCGCCTGGAGAGTCCGATCACGTCTAACCTGGACAACCTGCAAGCCAAAAAGAACTTCTCGGTCAGCCACCTGTTGGATCTGGAAGAGGCCGGGGAAATGGTCGGCACCCAGGCGGACGAGAGCGTCGGGGAGGCGGGGAGGAGTATGCTGGAGTCCCCGGGGCTGACCAGCGGGAGCGACACGACCCAGCAGGAGAGTAAGTGAAAAGCAGATCGGCCAGAGTCTGAACACAGACCGGGACTGAGCAGAGGAGCTCACACACGGCGTCTCATCATGTGACTCAAATATGAAAAATCCTCCGCGATGTGTTTTCGAGCCTCATGTTATCAAACGTGATCTGTGGAAAAACGCAGTAAATTTCACACTAAGCCGTCGCTGTACTGACACACACACACACACACACACACACACACACAGGCTCAAAACTAACTGCATTTGTTTTCATTATGTTCTGGCGCGTGTCCGCGTGCTGAGCGCATGAATGGAGCGGTGCAGAAAGCAGCGCGCATGGAAGGAATCCTTTAGTGAGTTTTGGCAATGCATCATCCCCGACGGCCTCCCCCTCAAAACGGCCATTAATTTACCATTAACACTTTGATGTCAGTGAGGTATGGTGATGTTGGTGGACATGGTCAGTGACGCAGCCCTGCGAGTCAAACTCCGGGGCAGTAAATCTTCTCACGGCCTGAACCAGGCCGCATTTTAAACCGTGAGGGTTTAAATCTTTTTAATCTGAGAGAAAAAATAGAGCAAATTTATTTTGAAAACGCTCAGTGAGTCAAATGATGACTGTGCCACGTGCACGATAGTGTGCTCGTTAACGTCTGCGGTCATTTGTCAGTAAACTAAGATAAAGGCCAGTTTTTCAGCCGCCGTACTTCCTCCGTGTGTGCGCAAAAATGAGGCCAGTGCAGGCCGAGTTTGGTGAGCTGAGAGGAGGCTCCTGCTCCCTGAGCGGCCGCGGAGTGTCCGTGCTCAGTATCTCCAGCTTTATTGTGTTAAACTGTGGAAGTCGACTCCAGCTCGGATCAACCTCCGTGGAGGCGCAGAAACCCGCCGCTCGCTTTCTCCGGCGCACCGTTGAGAGAGTAAATAAACGCTCCCTCCTTCCTCCTCCTCCTCCTCTACTCAAAGGGCCATTTGCAGAGCTTGACAGAAACGTTATAGGCTTTAATGAGTGTTATTGTTATTTTTTTTAAAGGCTAAAAATCAGTGAGAAATACGCAGGAGGAAGTGGCCAGGTCACGTCGTTAATTCACGGTTATTTTCGGCCTGTCAAACACTCTCAGAATATCGGAGCCTAATCATTTGTCATAATTACCGCGCGTGTCCTCGCTCCAACAATTAAGGAATCAAATAACAGGCAGTGATCGGATGTGACTGTGGAGAGATTAAAAACCAGCAGCCGGATTCAGAAAACAAATGTTGGTTTGATGAGCAGAAACATTTGTGCTGTTTTTCTCTTTTATTGTGTAATGTTAAGGAAACTGTTCATCACAGGCTTGTACCCAGATTTATGCAACACGCGTTGGCTCCTAATTACGCAATCAGCATTTTATTTTTTACGATTTATTGACAGAGACGTGAAGGCACCAGCTGCTCTGAACATTCTGATTTTAAATCGACTTTCCAAACGTGCTCCGCGTCAGACTCACGACATTTCCACACTGCGCAGCGAACAAATAACATTTTACTGTGAAAGAGTAAAAATGAAAATCCAGTTTTATTTTTGTAGGACTCGTTAATGACCTCTGACACGAGCACTCATTGACTTTCACTGATTGCTGCTAATGAGATCAGTCTAATCACACGTGTTGGCCACACTCGGAGCTGCAGGAAGACGGTGATGATGATGATGATGATGATGATGGTGATGGTGGTGATGATGATGATGGTGATGGTGGCGGGAATGGCTTTGATTTGCTGTTTGAACGTCACCCTGCAGCTCTAATTAAAAGCTCTCCGAGGCCAAACCGCGGCTCAGCCTGCGCCGCTGCTGAAGGAAACAGTCCGCAGGCTTTCAGCTCTGTCTGTACCGAGAAACGAAATTCGGATTTTGTTCAGATATTTTTATCCACGTGGAATAATTTACAGAAAAAATGGCGCCAACATCCAGAGATGATATTCTTATATTTTTTATTTGTAACAAGCTATGAAAACAAATAATTATTTCTCTAACGTCAGACCTGCAGAGCCACACGGTCACTGTGCTAAAAATCCAAATAATAAAATCCCTAAAATACAAAACGAAAAAATATCTTCCAGTCATGTGATCATTTATTCTCTTAAATTGACATTAACCTCGTTTTAAAGCGTGTGATGAAGAAATGTTCGGCGGTCACAGCCTCCTCCTCCTCCTCCTCCTCCTCCAAACAAAACTCAGTTTGTCGTCGCGCTTTTCTCCGGTTTGAACGTCACTAACGGGCGGGCGCACTAATGAAGTGCGTCATGATTTTCATTTTAACCTCCAGCCGTTTTTCAGGCAGGGAGGGGGGTGAGTGGGGGGGTGGATGGGGGGGGGCTGTGCGCGGTCTCTGGTTAGCCATGTGCGGCTGCCATCAGCGTTTACAGCCCGAGTTTACTGCGGCCGACTCCTCAACAGTCCCTCACTTCATTCTGCTTTTCCCTCCTCGATTTAACCAGAGGGAGTCCGAGTCCGAGTCCGAGTCTGAGTCCGAGTCTGAGCTGCTGCTGCACTGATTTCTAACAAACTCCGAGTCAAACTGAGGAGAGAGTCCTCACTAACCTGCCTCCAAAATCACAGCAGTGGAATATATTTAATAACAGCAGGTCTTTATGTAAAGCAGCCTCAGCTCATGTTTAATGCCACAGAGAGTTTTAGGTTCTGGTCCTTCAGTATTTTCCACTTCTCCTTGAAAACATTTTATTTCTATGTTCCAAGTAAACTCAGTGTATTTGATTCAGTTGAACCGTTCAGGCCGACAGGAAGAATTTCTGCAGAAAAACACTGACTACCTGTCCACCTCTGTGACAGCTGAGTCAGTGAATGACTTTACACATTTACATTTTACTTGTAAAAACATATAATGAAGACAAAGTGCTGTGTATTTCACTGGTTAATCTACTGGTTTCCAGCCCCGGGGGTCAGCTCCCCCACAGAGGGGCTGTGAGATAAATCTGAGAGGTCTCCACATGATTAACTGGATTGTGAAACAGCAGAAGAAAAATAAAATCTGCTGCTTTTAATTCTTTTTTCTTTCAGCCTGAACATGTTTATTGATTTAAAAAAAAGAGAGAGAGGTAATATCCAAAACAAAGAGAAAAAGAAACGCTCATAAACACAGATGAGGAGAGAAAAAGAAAAAAATGTTTCTTTTTTTCTTGTGAAATCCTGGACCTTTATTTTTTCAGGCTTCTACAAAGTCTGAGGAGAAAAACAGAGCGTGGTTTGAAGTTTGATTTGAGTCCAGGGTCAAAGGCCAAAAAGATTGTGAGGCAGCATTTGTAAACTCCTCCAGTGTCTGGGTTTTACACCTGATACACCTGGAACCTGAACGCATCAGGAAATTTAAAGAAACTAAACTCAACCATAAAAAAAACTTGAAAGTAAAATTTCAAAAACTTTTGTTTGCGTATTTTAAAATAGTGAGACAGATCATTTCTGTCAGAGTAACTGAGCAGTGAGAGGTGGATACACGCAGGTCCTGTGGTTTCCAACCCGTGGCTCTGGACTCTCAAATAGGTCCTGAGATGAATGTGAAGGGTCACAGGGTGATTAAATTCATAGAAGAATGAGAAACGTTATTTCCTCTAATATCTGCTTTCTTTCTGGTGAAGTGCTGAATACATCAGGCCTGTAAAACCCTTCAGCTAAACTAAAACTAGTTTAAACATAAACTAATGTTCAGGACCCATCGACCTGGTTTGTCATTTTAAACCAGCAGAGTTTACGTTTTGTTTACTCTCGGCTGTCTCCTGATTGGCTGATTAGAAAACATGTCGACAACAAAACAAACAGACTCAGCGATGAGACACTGCAGCATCTTCCCCACGACAGTCAGAGTGTGTGACGCTGGACGAGGTGTGTGTGTGTGTGTGTGTGTGTGGAGAGGGTGTAAAGATAAAAATACGTTAACAGCTTAAAACTGCTTCAGGTCTTTGACTTTGTCTCGGCGGCAGGATGAACACGTTTGAGTCGGGGGTCTAAGACGCTGACCAGGTATCTGTGTCACCTGTTTGAGTTTGACCTGGGATCTTTGTCGGACGCCGTCTCTCTTCACTTCATGTCAAGTCTCTAATGAACATTCTCCAAAAACTGATTTTAAATCATGATTTTAAACTCACTGTGAAGAATCTTTCTGAAAATTAGAGGATTTCTTTTGTCTCTTTGTCTTCGAGCTTTCAGATCAGGACTCGCTGATGAAGTCCATGAGTTAGGACTGAAAGCTCAGGAAAAACTTAAAAATAAAAACATCGATACGGCAATGACAGAAAATATTCCTGAGTCCTACTTTCAAATTCTTACTTCAGCAGTTTCAACATATTACTGAGATATTTAGATGTTTCTAACGCTCACTGACATTACTGAAAATGTTTGTGTGTAAACAAACAAAAACAAACACACACAGACGTGTGATGATGCCACAACATACAAACTAATTCTAAATAAATTCAGATGGATTTATCCTAAAATACATATTTAGCATGAAAACATTTAATGTCCCAAATATTAATATTTCAAAATATTAATATTCAAATATTAATATTAGAAGTTTTTTGCAGCGTTCACCAATTTAATTAAATACAAATAAGAAAAAATACTTCAGGCAGGAAAAAATGAGACTATGAGAATAAATACATCATTTTCGACTGTTCTGTGTGTACACAGTGTCATCGAGCTGCAACACTTTTCAGATTTTTACCAAACAAAAAACATATTTATCTGACGCTGAGAGTAAAATCAGAACCTGCTAAAGTAACTCAGCTGCAGCTGTAACTGTGGTCGAGTAAGAAGTAAAAATACCGAACTGAGCGAAGCAGAATTACCACAGAACATGTAAATGTACTGAGTAACCTCTCCCCTCTGTGTGTGTGTGTGTGTGTAGCTACAGATTGTGGAGACTGTATGAGTGTGTGTGTAATTAGTCAGGAACACGGATGAGCACTTTCTGTTTTTTCCCTGTGAAAGTGTTATTTTGTGGTCTTGTTGTAGCCGCGAGGCAGCAGCACTGACTCCAGCCTGCAGTCACACTGAGCAGCAGCACATGGAGCTGGGAGGTGTTTGACACCAGAGCTCCTTCCACTGGATTATACACTGAACTCTGCCAAGGAGGTTTTGTTTGTTTGCTTGTTCAGTTGTGCGTTTGTCTGTTTGTTTGTTCGTCAGGCTGCGGGCCAACGAGCAAGTGATTTGCTTTTGGTGCAAATCCATGATCTTTTTTAAAAAGGATTTTTTTAAAGGGTCAGTTCACCCCAACTACAAAATGATATGTTTTAAACTCAGTGCTCTCCATACGGATCATTTTGGTTTTAAATTCTCCAGGTTTTGACAGAACTGTCTCTGATTTCTGCCAACACAAAGGAGATGAATGGGGTTTGGTTTGAGCATTCAAAAATCATATTTAAAAATGTTTCTTCTCTGTCACAGAGGGTGGAGGATTTCTTTATTGTAATACCACGTTTTTCCAACCTGTGAGCATCACATATTCTGTGCATCTCATGCTCATATCTCTTTGAATTTGGATGAACAGTCCCTTTCAGATGGGACACTTCTGGACGTTTTCAGAGTTTTTATACTAAAAAAACATTTTTTTCACAAGTATCACACTGGGATTTTTGGGTGTGTTTACCTTTAATCATACAGGGTTTGGAGGCAGAGACAGAGAGGGGAGGACGACAGCTAATGTCCCCGGCCAGTTTCGAAATACCAGCGTTGTAGTGACATTGAACACGTCTTAGCTGCTCGGCCACTGCGACACCCTCCACCTTATACACACTCTTTAGCTGCTTCAAATAATCAGTGATGGGAAAGTATTCAGATCCTTGAGTTGAGCAGAAATGGTGATATTACAAAAGCTTTATCTGGTGTCACATATCAAATGTTACTCACATGTCAGTAGCAGCTGTGGGTCAGGTGGGGGAGGAGGTCACACATTAATTAATTACAGGTTTCTGACTGTTCCCAGTCTCTGTGTGTGCATGAGAAATAATGGAAGATGATTTGAGCAAAAGCATCTGTCAAATGAATGTCACATAATACTTCAGTCAGAGCAGAGTTTTAATACTAATAGTTCAAATTCTGACAATTAAGAATATTTATGAAAATGTCCTGTTTTTTTTTGGAAAAGTTCTTTTGTATATTTTTAAATTGTGAGACTATAACAACAATTTACAACAGGAGAAATCAAAAATCAGAAACTTGATTATGATCCGTTGGATGAACACCAGTGTTGCATATTTAATTAATGCTTTAATGTCTGATTGAAGCGTGAGGAGGCAGAGCAGCAGCAGCAGCAGTTGTAGTTTAAATGCAGCTCTCTTTATTATTAACACTCGATGTGTTCTGACACGGTGCTGTGAACATCTTATTTGTTTTATTCTTGCTCCTCCTGCAAAGAAAATACCTGTAGTGTCTGTGGATCAGAACTAAGCACCTGTGTGAGACCTGCGCTCCCTCCCAGCCTTACAAAGGTTACACTGTTATATCTTCTTCTCCTTCTCCCTGCAGATGAACAGATGAACACGGAGGAGAAGAAGAAGAGGAAGCAGCGCAGGAACAGGACCACCTTCAACAGCAGCCAGCTCCAGGCTCTGGAGAGAGTGTTTGAGAGGACTCACTACCCCGACGCCTTCGTCAGGGAGGACCTCGCCCGCCGGGTCAACCTCACCGAGGCCAGAGTCCAGGTACGACACAGCTGACTGTCCTGGGTGCAACGAGAAAAAAAAAATCAGTCCCCCTCCATGTGATGTTTCCTTCAGATCCAGAGAGTCATTCTAATGAAGCTCTAAACACATTCAGATACTTCAGGTTCAGCTTTTGCCTCAGTCCTGCAGCAGGAGCAGGCCTGTGGGTGTTATACTGAACCTCCTTTTACTGTAGGGACACAAAAATAAACACACACACACACACAAAAACGTACAAATCAAAAATGGTTCTTGAATATTTGACACCATGAAGTTTTGTTTGCATAATCAACAGAGGGCGGCAGACACAGACTGATACAGGACAGAGGGTTTATGAGAAACTGGAGGACATGCAGTCACACAAACAGACAAACAGCGGGACGCCCCGTTTCTCCACACCCCCACGTCATCTGTTAGCTCTTACGCTAACACATTTAGTTAATAATCCTACTTAGTGGCTAGCTGTTATCAGGAGCTATTAGCATGTTTAGATTGTGTATTAAACAGTTTCAAAGGGACTGATAAGAACTTGTCAGCACATTACAGACACCTTCTATCATACTTACATGATCTCCTAAATAATTACTGATAGTTTAGAGTCTGTGAACAGTTTGTAAAGTCCCCAGAGAGCTGGGTTTGATCAGAAAAGTGGGTGTAATGATGTCTAATTTCCTCAGCGGTTTACAGATCAGTGATAAACTGCAAGTGTGCAGCACATGACGCTGCGGCAGAACAGGAGCTGGATATGACGACGTCACAGTGTCACACATCAGACGTAAACAGCACGATGAGGATTTTACATTTTTAATGCAGAATATTTCTTAGTGAAACTGGCAGCTGCAGCAGTGGGTGGGGGTGACATTCTGCATTTACATACAGTTTAAACATAAACCACAAAAATAAAGAGAGATAGACAGATTCAGCCTGCAAAGAGTAAAACAAACGTTTTAGTTTCCAGAAATCAATCCTGGTGTCACGAACGCTGCCTGAATGTAAAAATGCCCCATGGGTGTCTGACACATACCACACATTGTCTGCTGCAAATCAAGATAGAAATGTATTGATTTTCATTTTTGAAAACAGTTGGTGAGTGTATCTTTAGCCCTGAGTTTTATAAGCAGAACAGGCTGCACTGGGCTCCACCAGCGAGCCTGTGGGTAAGTTGATTGAAGCCTGACAGACAAAACCCAGGACACAAAGCCAACAGTGCTCAGTGTTGCTCAGAAACAACTGAAGGCAGTTTGTGTAGCACATTGGTCTCTGTTGCTTTTATTCAACAATGATATGAATGGTGTGTGTGTGTGTGACACAAGAAATAATAGCGTCCATCCAGTTAAATGTGAATCTATAATGCATTTTTCTGTATATTTTCCTGCCCTCTCTTTAATCAGCGCAGTGAAAGTATTTGCTCTGTGGGCAGAGCGAGAGGGGAAAGAGGAAATAGTGATGTTGGAGGGAGAGAGGCAGCACATCTGTGATTAATGTGTAGCAGAGAGCGATGCAGAAATCCTTTGATAAAAGAGACTTTGGGCCCATTCCTGAGGCAGTGCGTCAGCGGACAGCGAGCCCCTGTGAGCGCTCACAGCTTCTAATAATGGATTTGATTTCACAGTGAGAAACAACATTAGCACCCACCCCCCCGAGAGGAAGGGGGGAGGATGTTCTTAAATGGGGGTGGGGGGGCGACTGATGAGGGGTAGAGAATGATCCAGAAAAAACTCCTGGTTTGTTTGATTTGTTTTTAAATGATTTTCACGGCCTCTGCTCCTTCATTCAACTTTACAAAGTACAGAGAAAGAGTGTGGGGCTTCAGCCACCAATATTAATGTGTGTGTGTGGGGGGGTCATATGTTATACTTTATGTGACCACACACTTCTCATTATGTATCACACTAAGGTGACTTGATGAAACCTGAGTCAGGTCCATGAGGCGAAGCGGAGACGTCTGAGTTGAGATTATTCGATCACACTGTGAGAGCAGACTGAGGAGCAAAGCAAATTGTTTGACCTCTTACCTCTACTATGAATACATTACATGTCCACCCACCACCTGAGCGCCACAGTCTCACTTCCTGCCTCTCCACATAAAGACAACACTTGTTGCTGCATCGACACAGGATGTGAACCACAGCTCTTAATGATCCTGTGTTCTAATATTACACACGTCTCGAGGATCAGTTCAGCTTCTTTGGAACTCACATCCAGAGTCTGTAATGACTTTACTGAAGTGACTTTACTGTGCCTGTGATGAGACCTGCTGTTCTCTCCTCTGTTCCAGGTTTGGTTTCAGAACAGGAGAGCTAAGTTCCGCAGGAACGAGCGCGCCATGCTGGCCAGCAAAAACGCCTCGCTCCTCAAATCCTACTCAGGAGATGTGACGGCGGTGGAGCAGCCCATTGTACCGCGCCCTGCACCACGCCCGAATGACTACCTGTCCTGGGGCAGCGCTGCCCCCTACAGGTAGAGTCCACTCTCACCTGCCGTCACCCAATAACCCGACTCTGACATTTCATTAACACACAGCACTGCACTAAAATACGTCTTCACTGAAACTGATAACACTGGTGATCTGCAGTACGGCGACAGAGGGAGACATCATCTGAACACAGCAGAAACAGACTCCATCACAGCAACATGTATCTAAGAGTCAACAGATGATAATAAAGTCACTGTGATGAAGTTTAGAGTTCAGCTTCACTGATCAGGAAAACCCTCCGATTTTCATCCTTTTACTTTGGTTGGAAAAAAAACAGGAGGGATGGAAGGGCTGAAGAAGAAATAGCAAAGATAAAAAGGAGGAAAGAAGAAAATAAGTAAAGAAGGAAGTGAAGTATGAGAGGAAGGAAGAAGGGAGTGAAGAAAGAAAGAAGGACAGAAGAGGAAAGGAGACAAATAAAGATGATATCAGTGATATTAAAGGAGTTTATCTCATGTCAGAAAATGTGAGGGAATTAAAAAATACCAGTACAGTTCAGTACTACAGTACTATATATACTATATATATTATGTATACTATGTATATATATGTACTACAGTACTATAGTACTACAGTAGTACAGTACTTGAGTACTGACTTTACTTCTTGTTCTTTTCTGCTGCAGAACATCAAATCACACAAGTGTCTCCAGTTAAAAAAGCACAAGCTGATACCACAATAACCACATGTTAACACCAGCGTAACATCACACACACACACACACACTGACCCTGGCACCGTTCTCTGTTATTGTTTCATTTCCTCTCCTTCTTCTACCTGCACATACTCCTCATAGCTCCTCTGACCGTCCTCATCTCTTCTGATCCACCTGGACTCAGACTGACTCAGAGCTGCAGGTCAGCACACACACCATCTGATGAATATCACTTCACTCACTCTACCTCTGTGAACACATGGTGAGGAGCAGACAGGACAGAGAGGGCAGGACTCTGCTGATAGCCTAATATGTCTCAGTCGTCTGGGCCATAGAGCTCCATTGTTTCCAAAACTATTAAAAACACTGGATGACATGTTCCTTCATCACCGTGAACACACACACTGTAATTTATTTTGACTCACACACACACACACCGTCCCTCTGCCCCGAATACTCACTAGAGCACCAAATGTGGATTAATCCGCCGCTGAAAATAGTCCCCAACAAACACACTATTTTCTCCTGTTTGTTAAAAACGACAGTCAGCAGCTGTTTTAGGAAACGACCGAGCTCTTTAAAAACATGAAGCTGTACCTTTGTGATTTGTTTTTAAAGATTGAAATCTTCAGTAGGAACCAGCGGGTGGTGAGAGACGGACTGACACACTGCTGGGTGTGGTTTATTTTGTGAGATTTGTCAAAAATACAGAAAATATCCTGAGTCAGATGTAAATGTTTAACCAGCTCAGGTACAGGTGTAGTCAGTGCTGGAGTTATTTCGATAAAAAATAAAAAGGTGTGTTTAGCAAATACAAAGTAATTACGTATTAAAATAAACAAGTGACTCTTATTAACCATTAAAGATGAGTAAAAAATTGAGAAGCAGAACTTTTTCTTGTAAAGAAGGATTTTTTGTGCTGCAGTGTTTTACAGTGTTTTGTGTTTGTTCTGGCCTTTTAACTTTAACAGCAGCAAAACTCAGATGTTAAATTTAACATTTAGTCCCCAGTAGAGTAAATAGAAGTTTACTGTTTTATGCTCTGTAGTGTAATAATTCATCATTAAAATATCTGATGTTTAATGTCTGAATGAAGAAAAACACAGACATCATGGCGGAGCGCAGCGTTCGAGAGCTGCAGTAGATTTAATATATAAGATAACTTCAGATGCTTCTGTGTAAACTGCATGTTTGTTCACAGTTTTCACAGTTACTAGATAATGAACATTTTATCTCAAAATGAAAAAAACGTATGTCTAAATGAAGACTGAAGCTCATCCTGCATTTTGCTCAGAGGGTTTGTCGTGAACGCTCTGTGACTTTTCCTTCTGTGTCTCTGTACGCTGCTGTTGGCTTCCTCCCTCTCCTCCCTGCAGACATTTTCCTCCACTGCGTACACAACAGTCCTTTCCTGCACACATCGAACTCCAAACTAATTGTGTTGAATCAAAACACCCTTTTCCTCGCCCTCTTTCCCATCGCTCCCCTCTGTCAGCGTGACCGGGGCGTGGACAGATTTTGTGACCCTCCTGACGAGGTGATAATGTGAAAACAAACCGTATTAAATCCCTGTTGACCCCTGTGACCCCTCTCTGCTACACTACACCAGATAATGAACGCTACACAGAGAGACAGCGCTCTACTGGGCAACATTTTTTGTGACTCTGGTTACATTGGTCATGATTTACAGTAATCCTCCGTTATGAAAGTCAGTATAAAATGTCAAACCCTGCGGCCGCGGCTCAAACTCACTGAGAGCTTTTTGGCCGGACGCAGAGCAGCGAGGGAAATCTTTTGTGAAGCAGGAATTATGCTATGTGGTGCTAACACTTCACTGTATATTATCCTAAAGCTGGTATCCGATGCCGGAGGGGGGGCCAGTGCGAGTACCACAGAAAATGCTGCCCTCAGAGAACAAGTACGCCTTCACTTTACTACATCTAGTTCTTTTCTTATTGTCTTTAAAGGAGCATACCGCTGTTTTTGCACATTTTACTGTTTACTGTTTTCAAAAGCCTTAGCCTGATTTCTTTTTAGAGTTTTAAAGGTGTTTTTCTGATTGTATTTCTGAAACATTTGTGTTATTTGTACACTTTTACTTAAATACAGTAGTTTTTTTGTGAACTTAAAAGAACCTCAGCAGTGTTTTTGCATATTTGAGCTCTTTTCAAAAGCGTTAAACGAATTTCCTTTCCTGCAGCTGACATTAAAACCAACTGATAATGATGCTTAAAATACGCTCGAGATACAGAACCAATCAGTGAGCATCATCTCTGCTTTTATTTTAGTCACAGTCATGTCATTATTTTGTAGTGATAGTGTCGGCTTTTTAATCCGTCCGCACTCACACCTGAATTATCACACGATGATAACGATGAGGAAAGAAGAAAAAAGTTAAGAAAAAGTATCTTCAGAAAAAGTTGAAACACCAGCACGCGGTGATGTGGTTCTGTTTCTTTCTTACGTACACATAACAACATTTTTACGTGGACAGTGTTGTCAGTGCTGTGGGATAGAAGAGAACGTCAAGCAGTGGGCACATACTGTTTTATTTTTTGTGCAGATTTGTGCATGAGTCCTGAAAGTGAGAGGAGAGATCTAAACTAAAAAACTAAAAAACACTTTAAAACATTTAGTCCAGTGATGTGTAGAAACAGACAGGAGGACTGCACGTAGACAACAACAGAATCAAAAATGACAAAAAGTAAATGAATAAATCCTGCGCATAGACGTAATTTTTTTTTTTTGCTAAAAAGCCCAAAAGAGACTCTTCCACCTTAAAAAAATTAAATATAAAAAAACACTTAAGTGCTAAAACAGTTCAACAGAAAAAAACAAAGGAGACAAATTGAGATTGACAATGTAAAAATCCCTAATCCACCAAAAACAGAAAACGTGGACTGTGAGATTGTGCATTTATACGGTGCATCACTGAATTAGGATTTAACAGTTTGATAAAAAACAGACACTGAGCTAACTGCTCTGCAGTAGCAGACGATCATTTTCTGGGCCTTCACTTTACTTGTTTATTGACAGATTTAATGAGGAATTGTTGGTTAAAAAACTGTTGATTTCATCCAAGAAACAAAAAGTACGTTAACAAAAGACTTTTTTCCAAACTGTTTGCCAGCAGTTATCAGACTGAATATCTACGTTCCAAACAAAGTCAGATACAAAAGGTTTATAATTAACTTTAAACACCTGTGCAGTTAAAATGTACATAAGTCATAAATCTTAGTTCAGAAAAATGTTAATGTACAGTCACGTTCAAATGTGCAAAAACACTGGTTAAGTTCCTGTGGGGATTTTTGCTCAGATTTAGTTTGAATCTCTTCAGTGATACCTTTTGTGTTCCTTCACATATTTCCACAGCTGCAGCTCACGCTGAGCTTTAGCGCGCTGTCAGCCTCAGGTGATGTAACCTTTTCGCCTCTTTTCTCCTCCTCTTGTCTCTCAGCGCCATGGCCACCTACCCACCCACCTGCTCCAACACCAACACGTCCCAGGGAATGAACATGGCCAACAGCATCGCCAACCTGCGGCTCAAAGCCAAGGAATACAGCTTGAACCAGGTGCCCACGGTCAACTGAGAGGAGGGGAGGCTGGGGGCTCGCACAGGAGGGGGAGGGGAGGGGAGGGGACCCTCTCTGCCGCTGGACCCCCGCAGTCGGACACCGTCTCTGGGATGAGCATCATCTCACGTAACCTGGATCGTGACGTCTCCTCTCCTTTCTGGAGCAGCCTCGATGGCGTACTACTACACTTATATGCAAAATGAAGGACACCGAGTGGTGTCAGGATCTCCCCCAAGTCGCCTTATTTTTCCCTCCTGAGCATCACTGAACTCTTTGTACAAAAAGACATCTAGATTGGATGTTGTAGCTGAATATCCGCATAGTTTTACATTTGTGATTGTGACTGAAATGGAGGGCAAGTTTCTCAAAGATCTTTTTCCTTTTTTAATCAGAGATCTTGTTCTCGACGGAGACTCATGTACGGACTACGTGGAATTCCCTTTGGCTGTGGTGTTGGATAAAGTTACACACCAAAACTGGGATCAACAGCTCTTTTTTTCCTTTTTAAAATCAACAACAAACCGACAAGGACTTCCTCTGACATTTATGCAATTTTTTTTTTTAAAGATAGTTTTTGTTTTTTCACATTTCTTTCCATGTTATACCACTGACAAGCAAACATGTTCGACGCATTTTGATTTTCATGTAATAGTCCAGTATAAAGGAGAGGCTAATGTATTTCTGAATCCAAAACCAGTAGATTCTCCTTATTTCCTATGATATCCTTTATCTGTAACAGAATAAAAACTTGTATATTAATAAAAATGCATTTCAAGCAATGCAGTGGCACAGTGTCCAATTCACCAGATCTTAGAAAAAAAAGGGGGAAAATTTGACTTTTCCCAAGTTTCATACTGTTCCAGTTTTTCAACTGTGTCCTCGAACAAACTCTGACTGAATCTTTATGGTTGGAAGATTTGTGACTTATCATAACAAAATATACGATTTCTACAATGCAGTCAGGCTTAAACTCTGCTTCAAAAACTATAAGAAATAAGTATGTTTATAGTTGAGACCATTTGGAAAGCAAAATGATCTTGGACCTCGTGCACGCCCCATAAAAGAGAGATTTACAACTCGAGAACAGATTCTCCTTCAGAGAAACCTCAAGCTGTTCCTGCTTTGTGTGTTTTCTTTTTTCCTGATTACCGCAACCTGAAATTTCCATCTTAAAAACAGGATATTTATGAGCAGGGAAATCCTCTCTTTAATATGGAGGGCCCCTGGGCCTCATTTAACTCCGCGGCTGTCATACAAGGTGTTTCTTCTCCTTGGCCCCTCATAACCTTCGCCGTCAACAAACACATGTCGACAGTTGTCCTCGTACGGCGCACAAGGGCCGTAAAAGTGGGGTCGTCTGAAACTGCAGCTGAGGTGGCAGAGTTTCGATTTTTGTCCTCCTCAGTAAGTGCTGTCACATGAGCAGAGGTTTATCAGTCGCAGCTCACAGATACCCATGAGGAGTGTATCCCTGACTGCTTCTTTGTCACACACCAGACTCCCTTCAAAAAGTGTAAAGTTTAATTTTGCTCTGGTGATGGCAAACGTGATAAACATTGTTAAACTTTGTCTACAACATATTCTCAATTTTACTGTTTTCTGCTAAATTCAGCATCATTTTTTTAACTCCAGGAGATTATTTTAGGAAACTTTTATCTTTATCGTTATATATTCGTAGCTGTTTTCTATTGTCTCTTTTCTGTTGTTGCTTCCTTAAGTTAAACTCCACACTGTTGTTTGGCTTCCATCATCTCTTATTTAGTTTTATTTAAAGTACTTTTACTTCAGACGCTGGTACTTTACTGGAGTACAACATTTTGTTACAGATTTGAAACTGAACATTATGGGACAAGCAGAGAAAATATCTGTTGCTTGGTAAAAATCTTTGAGAACTGTTGGAAACAGCCTCACTGTCGCTTGCTGTGAGAGTGTTTTTGAGTTTTTGTAAAGGCTTTTTAGAAAGGGAGTGAAATGGGAGATTTTTTTGGCTTGTAATCCTTCATCTGTTTGAAAGCAGGAAAAGCACCATGAAAGCATGAACATTTGTGGAGCTTTTCATCCTTTCATTATCTCCAGTCTGGACGGTTTTGCTGTTATGAATTTGTTTATTTTGATTTTCAGACTCTAACTTGTAAGGGAGCATTTTTTGAATTACCCTATTGCCATTTTTAATTAAGTGAAGGATTTAAGGGCTTCTTCAGCTTGTTTAAGTTTCTCAGTTGAGTGAGCTGAGCGAGCGTTAGCTGTGATAACAAGGTGCTTCATTGATGTGACTCGAGGGTTTTTCCTGACTCGTATGCCACATTAAAAAAGGGATATTTCTGTTTTCTTTTCTGCCGTTTTCTTTTCTGCTGTTGGTTGTTTTGCTGATCACTGATCCCTGACTGTGGTATGTCCAGTGTCAGACCCCTGTCCCCCTTCTCCCCTGCCAGGCGCCCGGTCTCACCTTTCACGGCCAGGGCCTGGGCTGACCTGAAGTGATTCCAGATGTGGAGATCTTTTTGACCCCCCCCACCCCCCACCCTTCACCCTCCTCCTCCTCCTCCACCTCCTCCTCCTCCCCCCATTTTCGCCCCCAGGCCCTGGCCAGCCACTCCATCAGGGCTGACAGCGTCCCCTCGGACAGCGTCTCTCCTCGCCTGAGCACATGACATACAAGGCAGCTCCCCCACCACCGCTCCTCCTCCTCCCCTCGCCCTCACCCACCCACCCCCATCCTCAGCAGCACATCTGGAGCTCATTACAGAGGAGACAGTAAGAGCGAGGGAGGGGCGGGGAGTCTGTGTGCAGAGTGTGTGTGTGCAAGAGAGCGGGAAAGAGAGCGTTTCTTAACCCTTCTCTCTTAAAACATCCACCTTTTTTCCCTCTTTTATCCCCTTTCTCTTCATTTTTTTTCTTTCTTAACTTTTACTCCCCCCCCCTCTCCTTTGCTTTCTGCCCCCCCCCCCTCCGCCTGCAGTGATCTTTGTCCCGCTGTCAGTGCCACATGATCACAAATACTTTATTAATGAGTGGTTTTGGAAAAGAGCTCAGCTGAAAAAAAAAAGAGAAACTCTCCGAGCAGTCTGAGTGAAATACTGCACAGCTGTTAACAGTGTGTGGTTTGGGTGAACAACCAAAAGAATGTCCCGAGATGTGGAGTTTCCACGCAAAGTCAAGTTGACTGAGAGGTTGCACTGTTTGTGTGATTAAGTCACTATTATTACACACTTTTCATAAACACAGATGCAGGCTCGAATACACCCTCTGTTGGATTGTAAAGGAAACATAATTAACTTCAATCTGCCATCTCAAGGTTAACGTTGATGACCATATGTACTGTACTCCCATCGCCAACAAGTGGGTGTTTTTTCTTCTTCAGGAACTGAGACAATCTGGCTGCTTTTACCCCATAAAAAAAGATGGTTGCTTTTTCTGATTAACATGGACTATTTTTAAAAGTATACATGTGATTTTCACAACAGTTTAATGGCCTCAGCAGTCATTAAACTGTTTTAGAATCTGGAGACCATGTAAACTTTAGGATTATCACAGTTTGGATCTTATTTTTGTAGTAACGCGGCTACAGAGATGACCGACAGGGCGAGACAGCCGCCCAGAATCTCTCAGAATTACACTCATATTGGGTGTTCTGCAGCACTTTTCATCCAGTGCCAGCCTTCAGCACTAATGCAGAAATAATGCTGACGTGATCTCATGGGATTGCATTTAAATAGCACGTACTTTCAAGGACGTTTTGCGTGTTATGTGTACACATTTTCAACTGTTTTGCTAAGGGTTCGTGGCGAGGTTAATCATAATCTATTTGGTGACACCATCTGAAGCAGCATGTGCTTTATGTGGCGAGGCAGAAAATCACAGTTTCTGCTCATCGTATCATACGACTGCGTCTGGATTCTCCTTTCTGATATCAGAACTGGGCGTCGGGCAGTTTTCTAAAGGACTTAATGTAGTTAATCCAACGATGCCACAGTGATTGGCCAGGTGTGTGCAGGTGTGAAAGAGGGCGGGGTTTGTAACACTGCATGCTTCAGGAGAAACTGTTGGATCTTCTGGCGTGGACACTCAGAACAGGTAGAAGCACTTTTATTTGTTTGGAGATGTTGGAGATGAGAGGAGTTTGTGTCCTGTCGCAGAGGAGTAACTCGCTATCGGCTGGGGACGACAGTGTCTGTTGGTTGGTGCGCCACTTTGTTCCAGACTGAAACATGAAATTTAGCTCCACAGAGAATGGTTCCTGCTGACTTTTAATGAAACAGCTGATTTACTGTGAAATTTGTTGTAACCTTTCATGGTTTTTATGATCTTTGGTGATTCCTCTGACGTTTCATTTAGCACAGTCATCAAATCTAAAGTTTTATTTGTCCACACACAACCTCTGCCCTTTCCCTTTCCCTCCCCAAAAGCTTCTTTTTCTGCCATTACCATGACCTTTCCCTGTGATCTCCAGGAATCGCATTAAATAGCACATTTTCATGGACATTTCGTGTGTCATGTTTATATATTTTAAGTTTTTCACGTGTCATTTAACATTGTTTAGGTTAGGGTTAGGGGGTTCAAAATGGCTTCAGGAAATTAGTGTGTTATTCACTCTTCATTGGGTGATATCTGCACACACTGTCCTAACTACAGGTTAGGTTAGGTTAGCTAACTGAGGTTACAGTTGGAAACAACCCACCAGTTTGTACAGATCATCTAAACTTGACATTGCCATGTTCCCAGTGATCGGGATGGTTTGGTATTTAAATGAAAAGTTGCCTGAAAGATTAGATTTTTTTGAGCTCATTGTTGAGTTTACTTCAAATGACAGGATGTCGGTGCGAACCTAAATGTCACATGCTGTATTTTCCCATGCTGCATGTCACACAGTGACAAAGATAGTTTTTGTCTCGTCCTGGAAGTAACTAAATTATGGTGTGATAAATGCTTCTGGCTCGACTTAAATGGCTGTTGTGACCGTTCTGGTCCTGGATGAATTAGGATTTTAATTCTCTCGGCCCCGCTGAGGTCCAGCAGGGCAACAACCAAAACAACAATTATGGTGAGTGACATGACGCGAGCTCCCAGACATCATCGCTATATAATCATCGCCAGAGTTCATATTCCCTCATGGTACATGGACTATTTTAAGTGTTTGGAGGAGTTTGTCCATCTCTTACAGGAAGTTCGGCCTCTCGCAGCAGAACACGTGTATGACCTGGGAAATATGTAAGAAGTCTCAAGAGCACAGACGTTTCTGACCACAGGGAATATTACATTATCCACCCGACAGGCCTCATGGTGCCGCTGGGTTTTGAACTCTCTCTGCCTTTAAAACTGTCTCTGTCATGACCCACACAAAGCAGCAAAGTGCTTATCAGACTGTCGGAGTATTAGCAGAGTCAAATGCCCACTGTCCTACGTAGCTGTCAGCTGGTGCTGAGTGTGTGATCATACACTCTCCAAACCTCTGGCTCCTTCAGTTCACTGTGAAGACATGAAGTGAGGGTCAGAGCTGCAGCTCCATCCTCTCCAACGGCTCCAACATTTAAACAGGAAGCACTTTGTTTAAAAAAGAAGCTCAACCAGAATCAGTTTAATAATCAGATTATGCTTCCTCAGGGACAAACTATGACTTTGACTCAGCCAGGATTTTCTCTGTGTCCATGTGTCACCTTTACAGAGACTCTTACTCCCTCTGCTGGACACTGACTGTCCACGCAGGACCGGCTGCTGACCAGCAGAGAGAGGAAAGTGTCAAAACACTGATTCAAATACTCCTGAAATAATCCAACCAAGTGCTCGTAACAAAAATCCATCTCCTTAATCCATTCTTGTCTGTGTGTGTGTCCTAAAAACCACGTTCTCCTAAAATAAGTGATGAAAATGCAGAAACTGTCTCTATTCTAAATCAGCCTGTTTCAAGCTTATCAGTCTCCCAGCTGTGATGTACTTGACAAGTTGATTTGAAGTGAAACTGCTAGAAACTAAGACTTTGCAGATTCAGTTACAGACAAAAACTGACCGGATAAGAAAGCATTTTTTCTTATTTCAGAGGAGGAGCCAAACTTCTAAAACGAGCACCAGAAAAACTAAAATCACTTCAGTCAGAAATGTAAAGAGGTTGGATATGCAGCTGTAAGAGTCTGAGTTCAGTTCATTAAACTCTTAAGTGTCCATCAAACCACAAACCAAACATAAATAAATGATGGATTACGATGCAAACATTACACACCATGTTAGTTTTCTCAGCTAATCTCACTGCTGGAGATTTCATGTGCTCCCTCTGTGATAAAAGATGCTCGCGTGTCTTTATCTCTGTCCTTTTTCTCCTCTCACAGCCCACGTCCCACTGCTGCTGCTGACTGAGGCAGAGACGAGGAAACCCGCTCAGTCATCTGTAGTGGACTTTTCTCTAACGGGCTCCATACCGACCAGTTGGAGCTGATTATTTGGGGAAACATGACACTGGGGTTTGGATCGAATCGGCCGAATGTGGGCACATGATACAGGTCTGGGCATGCATGTGGACGAGGGATACAGGTGTGTGTGTGTGTGTGAGGGAGAGAGCGAGAGTATAAGAGAGGGATACAGTCTATGCGTGTGCCTTTTGATCAGTGCCTAAACTTGAGGCTATGAGGAATGTTTCTCTTTCTCCTTTGAAGGCAGTTTGAGTTTTCTGTAATAGTTTTGGTTCAGCTGGGGCTTGTGCGTGTGTGTGTATTTGTGTGTGTTCAGCTCGGTATAAATGGGGGCGAGCTCTGAATGAATATCATTGTCACATCTCGTGACAGAGCAAATTCCCCGTCCAAAATGAGCAATATGGAGCCGACGCCTGCCGTGGAAAATCTGCCTTCAATTTTCCCCCACTGGTGGCTGTGCGTGCACTCACCCCTCCAACTCTTTTTCTCTCATTCACACACACACACACACACACACACACACACACACACACACACACACACACACACACACACACAACAAGAAACCAAAAGCTGAGGTCTCTCTCTCACACACACTCTCTCTCACACACACACTAACTTGCAGATCTAGTTGGCCTACAGCAAGTGGACCCCACAGTTTATTTTTTTCTCAATTATCCATTTAGTGTAAGTGGCAGGGCCTGATGTCTTTCACGAGAGTAAATGTTTATTGTCTCATTTAACAATGGAGTTTAAACTAATACCTGATTAGCGCGAAAGAGCTGGGCCCGGTGAGAAATAGATTTTTGGTGAGAATATCTGACACTGCCTGTTTTGTTTTTCTAGTTCCAGTAATCGCCTCCCACCATCACAGCCTCTACAGACACACACAGACTGTTTTCACTTCACATACGCAGTGCTTTCCTAGTAGATACAAACTTGAATCACCTCATAAATTCTGAGTAATGAGCCTTGGCTCGGTTCTCTGTAATGAACTGGATCAAGAGCCAGGGTTGGAATATATTTAGTGAGCACATATGTGTGACATGTTCAGTGTTAGAGACTCATGTGGAGGAATTAATGGAGGTCTGTGATTAACATACAAAAGAAACTTCTCCTACTTAGTTTTCATCAGAGACATTTTTTTTGGTTTGTTGTCACTTAGTTGCAGCCAGGATTTTAAAGACACTGAGGTTATGTCAAAAGTCATCCTTTTATTCATTATTTTAACCGCTTTGTCAGTCAGACGGCTTCCAAACACATGGTCTGAATGTGGTTTCTGCTTCGCCAAATTTGGGCTGCTGGTCAAGCCCACTAAATAAATAATCAACAAATGATTAGAAAATTAGCAAAAGAATGTGCAAATGACGAATTTCAGCCACCGAAGCACACCTCCACTCTGTGCCATAAACCAATAAAAGAAGAAGAGAGGACATAACAACATGATGTCTTTTAAATGTTCAGTTAAACCACAAATCAATAAATGTTGTTGTTTCAATCTGACGCTTTGTTTGTTTCATGTTTTAATGTGAAGGAGGTTACAGTTTCCCAGACTACCGCACACTCATCTGATGTTTTTCGCCTTCAGTGGAACGTCACACGTTTCATACGTAACATGATTTATTTGCCTGCTCTAGTTTC
Source organism: Lates japonicus (assembly GCA_033238685.1). Classification (NCBI taxonomy): domain Eukaryota; kingdom Metazoa; phylum Chordata; class Actinopteri; family Centropomidae; genus Lates; species Lates japonicus. The sequence continues at coordinate 142,563 of BRZM01000106.1, forward strand.
ACTTGCTGCTGTAAAAAAGAAATGTTCCTTTTACAGGACACCAACTTTTCATCCGCCGAGTATTAGAAACTGCTTTTTAAAAAACACTTTGAATAAAAATTCCAGCATTTCTCTTCCACATTTTTGCTGTATTAAATCTAAAATACTCAATATAGAAAAATTCACCATTTTATGTGAGCAAAACAGGAAGGTCCCCATCAAAAAAGTGAGGTGGAAATGTTTGCCAGATCGGACGACGTGTGGTTTGAGTTGAATCTTTAAATACTTTACGTTGGTTCTGATTGACTTGATTTATCTGTTCATTCATCAGTTTCATTACAACCCTCCCTAGGTTGATAAAATCATCATTTCCCAGAAAACAGACAAAGGACATCACCTCAGTGTCGCTAGTGGCAGTCATACCCCAGTTCTTGCTGAACCGACTATCAGGATCTCTACAGTGGATGGTCTTGTGTGATCCAGCTCTGTCCATGCTCTGCTGCACGAGCACAGGAAAGCACAGGATGATTTCCCAGGTCCACATAGAGCATGATAAACTAAACCAAGCTTCAAGTTCAGCCAAGCAGCTTATATTGCTCTGACATGCAGTTTCCAAATTTCATCTGTTCTGATCTGCTGTAATTAAAGTCTGACTTCACGACAGAGACTAACTTGGCAGAGCAGAGAGGAATCTGATTTGAGTCAATGCTACCGATAATACATCTCGACCAGCTGACATTATCATTAACATCATCCAGATCTGCTGGTTGACACCCCGCCCTCAGCTTTCCTGCAGTTTTCATTCTGAGGAATTCTGTTTTCTTTCTTTGACTCATCATCAGTCTGAACGGGCTCATGAAATCTTGCTGACGCCTCACTTCCCCTGAGGAACGGTTTTCATCTTTATTTTCCCTCCGCCTCATTATGCGGTTAAGTTGGACCATTGTACCGTGGAGGATCTTCCTCTAAGCAAGGCAGGCAGGCTGCCACGCAACACATTAAATCACAGAGATGCAGGAATGATGTGAGTGAGAAATGAGGTGGGGACAGAAGGGAGAGGAATGAGAAACCACAGCGGTTCAACAACAAAACACAACTCTGACCCACTGCATAGACCTACGGTTTATTTTAAAATAAGTCTTCTTTACTTCACATCTATTACTGTAACTCCAGTCCGTGGTTTATCTTACAAAACCACTGATTTTGCATCATAGCCTGCAGACGGCAGGCTCTCGCTTCTCCAACAGAACAACTGATCTCTATTTCATCGACAAAAATAAAAAATTCACCACCAAGGTTTCTTTAGTTTCAAAACTTGAGAACCTGTTCGAGAACCAGAGCTAATTTGTGGAAAAGATTTGTCTAGCTACTCCTGTAGTTCTTTGGAGGAATCGGAGGAATTACAAAACATCCTGACACTTCTTCCTTCTACATCGATGATTTTTCACAGTGACACCTGCCCTGTCTCTTATTGTCTCTCCTAATCTCATTCTTCAAGGACCCTGTTGTTCACTGCCCTCCACCACAGATGCCTCTGAGTTCCCTGCCCTGGTCAGTCACCATGACCTCTGTTTCGTTTCAGCGATCTACCGATTGAACCACATCTGTCCCTAATTGCCTCATTAAGCCTCACAGCACATGAGCTGTTGATCGATCCTTCCGCGCCTGTTGCAAAGTAAGACTGCAGCCACAGGTGATTTTTTTAAAGTCACGCACATTTGAAGCGAACTTGAATATGTTGTCATCACACTCACTAGCATCACAGCAGTCATCGAGAACCAGCACGCCAATATCTTCATCCGTGGAGTAACACAAATAGAAATGGATTGAACTTTTGTTGTGTGTGCTTTTAGATGAAGCGGAGCTTGAAGTTAAACAGGGTAAATGAACGACATGGTTGAAAATTAGGATTAAACAGTGAGAAATATCATCACATTTATGCGATCCCCAGAGCTGGAAGCTTTGGTGTGGGAATAGCTGTAAAATATGTGTTTGTAATGATGGACCTACCTGTGGGTCGGCAGGATTGAGGTTCTGATAGATATCAGTGCCAGCGGGATAAAATGGTGTGTGTGTGTGTGTGTGTGTGTGTGTGTCCTCCAGTGATGAAGTTTTTGATCACTACATCAGCTCTGAGCGCAGGAATGAGCTAATATTAACAGTCAGCTGAAACGTCCTGACTCCAGCCGGCACGTCACGCACAGTCGTGACACATTCAAACAAACACAGCAGGAAACTGAGGAGAGGCCTGAGTGTTTTCTACAACAGCGCACAAATTCATAAACGCAACATCACTCATCAACACATCTACACGCCCATACACCACACACACTCAATTCATGCAGGGACACGCAAATTTATAAGGGGCTGGACTCACACAGACACGCACATCCAGAGAGATTTTCCCTTAAATAAAACCTCAAATTCAGAACTTCACTTAATTACTGCACAAACTGTTTTAACATTTCTGTTTCTGTGCAGATTCAACCAATATATGTGTGCAAGTAACTGTCGAGGTTTGGACGTGTTGGATGGTGTATTTTTTAGCCTGAAGTAAACTCCACCCTGCATGACAAAATGTGACAGCATAGCAATAATGATGGAGCTGTAGTTCTGCATTCGGCCACCAGGTGACATAACAGCAATGTTTGGCACAGACTCACTGGCAGGAAAATGTGCTGTGTGTGTGTGTGTGGGGGAGGAGGAGATGAAAGGAAAAATAAAATAAATAAAGAAGAAACTAGAAGAAATGTAGTAAATGTTACAAGAAAAACCACATGACTTCAACACACAGATTCAGTAGAAAGGAAACTGTAAAAGTCTTTCTAGAGTTCTCTTTTTTTAAAGAAATGAAATGCGGGCACAGAGGTACAGTGGGATAAATGGAAAGAACAACAGGTAAACTGTAGAGAGTCTGACTGTTGTTTTGCTTCAGGAGCTAAATATTTGTTTTCCTGTCATCTTTTCCTTAGCTGCTCCTTCTGTTTGACAGAACCTGATCTCAGAGGCCTTGTCCAGAATTGAACGGATCTGAGGTCAGGAATCAAGAAGATCTTTTATTGAATCAAGTGATATTGAATGTGTTTCTTCTTCTGCACAGGCAGGTGACTGTTGTTCACCTGAGATATCTTCTGCCTCCACCTGAAATTTTGGTGCACAATGTTAAGCCCTTGAACCGACTACTGATACTCGAGCTGATCTCGTGACTTAACTCGCTGCAGGACGACCGTATTTACTCCCGCCAGGATCCTCACTGACCCTCCTCTAACGCGTTTTATTCCCGGGCTGATGAGCCCCTCACATGGTCGTGCGCCAAAACGAGCGCGCGGGCCTCCCCTCCGCATCACGAGGCTTTTCCTACGTTTGGGTTCGCACCCGGGAGGAGGGGGAGAGCATCTGACGCGTGAAAATTCAGTCTGCTGTTTAATAATGGAGGGGGAGGGGGAGGGGGAGTCCCTCTCTGCCTCCGACCAATGAGCTTAAATGGAGCATCGGCGGTGGCGTTGAGCATCAGCGCATCCTCTGACCAGACTGAGGTAATAATCAGGGATGTTATGGATGCATCCGGGCCATGTACTGGCCGGGCTGATGACGATGGCTGGAGTGAAGGATACCGGTGATCCGGGTGATGTGCGCGAGGATCCCGTCGACGTGATTAGAAGAAGATGGAGAGGGAACCGCTGTCACCAGTCAGGAACTGAGAGGTAACCACCGGACTGTGTGCGCATGTGGAGGAAGGTACATGGTATTGCTATAACGATATGAGTTAATTTACATTTAAACAAGACACATAATAGTGGTTGTGTTATTTACCGCCCAGCAGGCACAGTGTGCTGTGTTGTTGTTAACAGTAAACCGTAAGTAGGTGTAAAGTATACATGCTACGTGTAAGTGACAGCTGTCTAATGTGTCTGACTCTTCAGAGCCAATAAATCCTTTCCTTGTCTAGTATTGATTTATTGATCTTTTGAGTTGTAAGCGACGACACCCAGCAGGCCCATGTGTGTGTGTGTGTGTGTGTGAGGAGTTCTGTCTGTGCTGTGTGTGTGGCTCCACCAGCGACTATACTGGTGTTTTCACTATTCAAGCATGTTTCCAACTTGTTTTTAGATGCAGAAAGGAAATGGCTGCCCGAAGACAGAAACAGACTAAAAACACAGACATGGTCCTAAATCCACATATTTGCATGACTCTGAAAGATTTATGTATTAGAATGAGGTGGTTTTATACAAATCCTACTACAGAATGTTAATCATATTTACTGGGATAATAAGAGGGAGCAGCCTTTTAGGCAAACAGTTGCGCAGACAAGACCAAGCAGAGATGTGTGGTCAGGGACAAAGAGAGTTCAGGCTACGCCCCTACATTAAACATGCTAAAGTTAAAAACACGAGTCTGTTTCGCCCACACCAATAATTGCTTTTTAAAAAGATGAAGATATTTAGCTGAGATTTACTGAAAAACAAACTGTTCGGCATAAACTTCATCATGACCTTGTCACTGTATTTGCCTTCAGGTGATTAGCAGTCACTGATTAAAGCAGCAGCACATGAAGTGGATCAATAAAAAGGCCTGTGCAGGATATTAACTTGATGCTAACTCTTCTAAGCAGGATAGGTTAGTGTGAGCAGAGGTTCGGTCTAGTGTGTTGACCTGATGCAGGCCTGCAGGTGTCTGTGTGCTGACTTGACCTGCCTCTCCCTCGACCAGTGACTCGTCACAGCAGCCATTTTTTCATATCTTTCACTTCAGTCTTGAAACTCATCACTGTGCCTGAGATTATAAAAAAACAAAACTTGGTTATTTAGTGCCAACATCCGAGGGTGACCCATGACCCCATCAGCAGCTGATCAGAGCTGGAACCGAGAAATACCTGTGACTCTGCAGAGTCATTTGACCTGGGAACAATGTAGATTTTACTCTTTCACCCAAGACAAAAGCTGATGTTGGTGGTGTTAGGTTTTTTCGTCCTGCGAAAGAAGCTCTGCTGTGCTGCTTAAAAGAAAAACTCTCTTACCCTGTCTTACTCAAATTCAGATAGCAGAGATTTTGACTTTGGTAGTTCGTTTCATACATTTTGGTGAGAATAGTGGTCATCTTATGCTGTTATCTGTGTTTGTATACTGCAAATGAAATAAAGTATTTGGGCTCTCCTCCAATGCATTTGTTTTGGATAATGTTGTCGTGGTTTTAGAGGATTTTTAAAGGTAAGATGTAAAAATAATGAGAGGAAGTAAAATCAGTGCAAGACTTTGCTCAAAATAGAGTATTGTATCCAGTTGAATATTCTGTCTCTGCTAGTAAGAAGAGTTATTGATTATTTGTAAAGTGATGTTTAGTAATACAGAGCCTTTGAATGGGGCTTGCTTTGATGCTTATTAATAATAATGCATTTGATCAAGACTAGATTTTAGTGAAAAATGATGGTAATAATGACCTCACATGCCGGTACACGAACCAAACAAATCTTCAAAATCACATTCTATGTGTTGGTGTTTGACGTGACTTACAGAAAGCAAACTACCACGCTTCTGTTAGATTAGGCTGCCCACCGGCGTGATGTTTCCTGGATGTTTTGGCCGCGCTTGTTGAAAAAACCAGTCGTCATTCCAGCTCTCTCTGATAGACTCTCAATGTAAACACACCATGCAATCGAAAGATCCTCATTGACAGCCTGTACAGAAACAACCGAGTTAATTAGGATAGTTACATCCTCCAACACAGGAAGGTACAGGCCCTGATCTAATCAGAGCCAGAGTCTGGCTCATTCTCTACAGATGGTGGCTAAGATAAATTCAGAGAATACCTCAAATCTCTAAAAAGTTGCTCCAGGCGTAGAAATTATGTGTAAAAGAAAAGCACCTGTCTCATCATCAACCACAAAATGTAGCTGCAACAGAGGAGGTTTTTCCAACATGGAATGTATGTCGATGCCCAAGATTTGCTCAAATGAGTTGCTCTGATGTCGGCCATGGTTACCAAATCTTCTCCTGCACCGATCAAAACTTGGGTGAAATATGAAACTGATAGAAATCACCTTTCAGACAGCTTGACTTCAAACAATAGACGCCCCATCTCCTTGTTATCCTTGAATTAACTGATCAGAGAATTATTATTGGCAATCAAGTGAGAAAGATCCCAGGATTTTGGCTTTAGACGCATCGCTGAAATTTTGAAACCTTGTTCTGCTGTCGTATCAGACAAGTGAAACGAGATGACACTTTTATTGGGGATGCAATCTGAACTCTTACAGAGAAGAGAAAAAATTCAGTTGGTACTCACCTCATTAAAGCACCAGCAGTGCTGCAGTCCTCATCCATCAGTGTCACATGGATGCGCCTTACTACACTGGTGCTCTTACAGATGCTGACGCCGCTGTTACAAACGAAGCCTGAGGAATTATGCAGACGTTCCTTTTGGGTACACAATGTAAACCAGCTATATCGTCTCTTTAGATGTGAGACTTAGACAACTGAAAAAATGCAGCTGAAACAGTCTGGCATGCAGACAGTCTGCCAGTGTGTAGCCATGTGAGCGGCTCTGTGAGGCTGTGTTGATTTAAAGGAACCAAACTGCAGGGGTGGATAGTTGAGGTCCAAAGTCTGATCCCCTCTGCATGTGGTTACAAAATGCCAGTGGTTTTCATACAATAAATGTAGTTACAATGTTGTTGCAGAATCTTCACCATGTCTATTTAGCATGCGAAAAGCAATGATGTTAGTGACCACCAAAGTTATTACAATTCATCCCTCAGGGAATATAAATGTCTGCACAAGGTTCATGATAATCTGTCTGGTAGTTGTCGAGATATTAAGACCGTGATCAACATCAACCTCATGGCTGCAGAAGAGGAACTACCGTGCTAGCTGCCAGTCAGGTATGAGCCACTGTAACTGAAGACAATGCTGTTGGTCACAGTCATTGAGATACATCCTGTCTACACTTTCTTTTCGTGCTGTACGAGAACATCTCTCTGGTGTCATTGGTCAGTTTCTAAAACTGATGTTTTGCTTTGTTAGGCACAGCTTTTTTGTCTTGCTCAGTTGAGGTTATATCATTTTTTTCACTTGCAGCTCCTGCAATTGATTCACTTGTGTGTGAAATTACTTGTGCAGCTTTAAAGTGAGTGTTTATTCTGGAAAGCCAGGGTCAAGAGCGAGTGACGCTGTTTCCTGATGATAAGGAAGAGAAGAAGTTAGTGAGGTGGAGGAAGGTGGGCATGAGGGGCAGGAGGGGCAAGGGGAAGGTGGAGGAAAGGTGTGATCAGGGTACTACAGAGTGTAGCAGACCCTCTCTTCTCCCTCTGTCTGTCTCCTGCCTCCTGTTTTTCTTCTCTCACTGTAGTCCTCCTCTTTCATTAAGTCAGGGAGTCGACGCCCTGTCACCGCCTCACACTGAAATACCAACCTCATTCAACATCACTCATCCTCATTAACCAGATGAGTTCAGTGTGCTGGGAAAATCATCAGACATCAAGTTATCACACTCAACCTGTCTGATCCTGGAAACAAACCTTGATCAGGTCTCATTGTTTCCTCAGAGCTTTACACCTCAGGTTATCTAACCACCACCGGCCCTGCTAAAAAATATAAATGTGAAACTCATCTGAGAGAATCTGATCTCAAGTTTTCTAATTGAGAGTTTAATCTTCTAACCAGGACCACAGTGGAACTGAAGGAACAAAGATATCTACACTCCAGCAACTCCATCAAAAGTATAGAGCAAAGCTGCCAGACAAAATTTTACAGTTTAGCTTGTTGAGACAATAGGTTTATCTGTTGCAGCTGAGATGCACATCTGCCTGGTAGAGAGAGGGAATAGACAAACAGACTAAATCTGAGCAAATAAATAGGAACATCTTGTTGTGTTTTTTAAAAAGGCAGTGTTAGAAGACTAACTCATAACTTTTAATTAGAAACTAGTTCCCAACGCTTTTGGCTCGTGACCCTTTAAAAAACGAAGGCCTTACTGGTGATACCGTCACATATCATAGAAGACTGTGAGTTTAACCAAATGAGTGCTGAAACTAAAGTTTTTCTAAAATTAAAAAGTGAGAGAAGCAGCAGGAATGTGTGCAGATATTTGTTACATGTTAACTATCTCAGTATCCTCAGGTTTGCTTTGGTTTCCTTTGAGGCTCCATCTCTCAGCGAGAACTCACTGTGACACTTGTAATCATAGAGTGAAGGCCTGTTGTCAGCTGATTGTATAACGCATCGGGCTGAAGCGAGAAGCCTTCTCGTCCAACTCTCTGACGCTCCTCCCTGCCTGACCTGCAGGGCTGCAGGCCGGCTCAGGCTGCATGCTCTCCGGTCCCATTCTCCCTCTGCAGCCCTGAGAACCGCTGCATGTGTGGAATGTGAGGCAGGTATGAGGATACCTGCTCTGGGCTCGAGACAGAAAGTGAGGGGAGAGATGGTTCTGTGCCAGCCATCATGTCATCTGTTTGTCTTAGATTAAGCAGGCAAAGTCCTGAATTTGCAAAACTTTACCCCCCACAAAGTTTGTGCTCAGAAACATTCACTTCTAGTTATTTAGTAGTTTCATGTTTTACACCCTGTTCACATATTTAAAAAGAGGCAGGCTGCCTCGCTTCTTCTTTCTGACGCGAAAGGAGTCACATGCCACCATCAGCATGTGTATCGATGTTCACAATCAGTCGATGGAACCTCTCCAGTCTCTGAGTGCATGTGTGAAATGTTGAGGTCAGTCCATTAACTATAGAAGTCACGCAGACTTTGGGGGGGTCTCTAGGAAGCTTAGGCTTCAGATCATTTCAAAGGGTCCTTGCAGAAAATCTTTGATGATGCATTCAAGGTCACTTGGTATCTAATATTGAGAGGTAAACTGGTGAGCTAACTCAGAGTGATTATGAAAAAGGTTAAATGTTAATGACTTTGTGTTATCCATGGATGAAAAGGTGAGTAGATGGTCCAACCTGAAACCTGGACTGTCGGAGCCTCCTCAAACGCACTCTAAGAAGAAATGAAAAGAAATGCTGATAGTGATGATTCTCATCTGAGGCAGATCTGTGGGTGAGTTTTCACAGCATCCTGAGGCTGTCCAACAGTGCAACCACCAAAACCCGTGTATGTTTGCAGTTATTCCAAATAATGTAACCATACACACTTTAGAAGTTATTATAAGCTACAAATTAGTTGGAAAAACTGCTTTCCCATGAGCCACTGGGAGCATTTTGAATGTGAAACAGAGTTTGCAGCAACCTTAAATTAAAGGACAAAACTGGCTTACTAAATGTGGAAACCTAGAGGAGGTCTGTCACCAGTTCAGTCTCCAGTAAAGGTTCTCATCTCTGCAGTTGAAGTAACAGCGCCAGTTGGAACTGAAACCACTGGTGAGGTCTTCAAAGTTCAAACCAACTCACTTCAAATCAGGATTTTTTTTCCAGAATGTTGACACACACCTGAGCAGACCACACCTCCGTTTGGAGAAGCACTGGTGAAGAATTTATGGACGTGATCCAGACCTCTGCTGTTGACTCTGGGCCCTGGCTGTCTGTCTTTGATCCTGGAGCTCCCTCCGCCAGCCCCAATGTGCTGCTTGTCTGTTTGAATCTAGAATAACACAACGGGCACTGTGAGAGACTCTGAACTGCTTTTCTAAGTAGACTGATAATAGACTCAGTGAATGTGGTTTCATCAGAAAGGTCCTGTAAGGATGTGTAGCAAGTTCAGCAGCAACTTTGTGTGTGTGTTTTTGTGTTGGGGGGAGATTAGTGTCTGACTCATACCTTGCTTCCGCCTAAGGGAAGCCTGTTCCAACAGTGTCACACACACCCTGTAGGGGAGGAGGAGGCAAGAGCAACACACACACACAGCCACATACGGGTGTCCTTGCTAGCTCCACCCAGCCCTCAAAAAGGTCAGAGGTACAATAAATGGACAGTTCAGGCACTGTTTTACAAGCAATGGCAGGAAGACGCTGGTGTGGTTTGAGCACATGCTGACACACACACCCAGCGGCCGCCTGTTTTGGTTACGCAAACAGACTCTTTCTGCTGAACTAGGCTGACTCTGTGTACCTTGCTCCCCAGTGGTGTTTACCTCTCTGCGCTGCTCTCTGCCACGTCAAAATGAGACTGCTCATGCTTGGCCTGCCTCTGGGAGCCACGGCCAAAACAGCCTGACTGTGGTCACCTGCTCTGGGTCGAGGAGCGAGAAACAACTGGCTTTTTAAGCTTCATACCAGCTCAAGCACTTTGATTCCTTCGGCTGGTATTGGCTGAGTCTGACTGTGCACTGGAGCTCTGGGCAGTTGGGAGATAAACGGATGTGTCTAGGTCTGTGAGTCATTCAGGACTGGGAGGACTCACTGAGGGAGAGCAGCTGGAATCTGAAGTGTGTCTTTTTATTGGTGCAGCTGAAATGAGGATTTTCTATAGGGGAAGGTAAGGCTTGATGAGTCAGTATGAGTTTATTTGTCCAGTTTGGTGAACGTGTGGTTTGTGAATTGCAGTTGCCTTCGTGTGTTTCTGTGTATGTGTGGGTGTGTTCATGAACATAATGTGACAGGCCTGTCCCCAGTGAATGCAGATAACAAAGTAAAACAGTCTTTACTTTATAGTAGAAGAGAGGACTTTGTGTTAAAAAAAAGTTACATTAAGAACCCTTGAAGCCTGAATACCTGCATGACAGGCAGCTATTGGTCATTTCCCAAAGCAAAAGCCTGAATGATCAGTGGGGTGCTGTAGTGGTCATTTAACCCTTCAAGCTCGTCAGAAAACAGTGGGTCCAATATGCTGAAGTTTTAATAAGTGTTTCATTTATTAAGAAAAAACTAGGTTGATCCATCTGATTACTCCTTCATTTAGGTTACAGTATATGATCATAAATTCATTTAAGCCCAAGTTTTTTTTTGACTTTTTTTTTCCGCCCCACCCTTGGAAGTAGGTGGTTCGCCAGAAGTTTCTCCTCCGCTTCGTAATAATTGATCAGTTGGTCTGTAAACATCAACAGTAATACAATGACCACTACCCATCTCCAGAACTCAAACAGAGCCCTGCAAACCACAGTAACAGCTGGCTGTTTATCATCTGTGGCTGACCATCATTGTAATTTTGGAGGCATGTTCCACATCTTGGCTTTTAGTTACTTATATTGTGGTTCCCTCAGATAACTGAGAATATTTTCAGTACTTTCTGGGTATTTATAAAATTCTGAAAGTTGAGAGTTAACGCAGAGCCGATGATGGAAAACATAGAGAGATGAACACTGAACAAAGGTCTCGACTGATGCAACTGCTTTTTATGTAAATATCCATCTCTTTGTTCTCTACAATCACAAGTGTGCTAAAAGGACAGAGGTCTTTGTTAGATTTATTATTATTATTAACTCTATGGTGTGGTTTTTTGGATCAGAGACACAGATGATTGATCAGTTAATGCGGTTTGTGGTGTTGAATGCATCATTAAGTCTTTGTTGCACTAGTTGTTTGAGATTTGCTTGTTGAAGTCGAGTATCGCGAACAAACCTGAGTCAACCAATCATCTAATTCCGATGTAAATGTCAGAATAATTCAGGGAATGACCTTTGATACTGTCTGAAGATATTTAATATAAGAAAATCTATTCATACCACTCCCATACACTTGCTACACACAGTGAAGTGTTAGCTAGTTGATTACACAGAAGGACCCCCAGCTTCATGGCAGTTATGGAAAATGTCCTGAGAAACTCGGCTCAGGTTCGGGGGTGTGTTGCAGCCGCTAGGGTCAAGTCAAGTCAATTTTATTTATATATGCTAATTGGCCAACAGGTTATCTCTCGAGGCACTGTATATAAAGCACTAGACCGCATTTTATCTTATAAAATTTACAGAGAGAAACCCAACAGATCCACCATGAGTAGCACTAGGGCAGACTGTGGCAAGGAAAACTTCCTTTTAAGAGGCAGAAACTCCCGAGCAGAACCGGACCTTACAGGGCGGCCATCTGCCTGACCAAGTTGGGTTTAGAAGGAAAGAGAGGGGTGGGGAATGGGGTAGGAGAAAGACAACCTTGTAAACACATAATTAAGTCAAATGTAAATAGTAGTAGTAATACACACATTAGTAATAATTATTATTACAGCTAAAGGAATAATAATAACAAATAATATACATTAATAGCACTAACACTATCAATAACACTAGTAAATGTTTTAATTATTGTCGACCAAGGCTGAGTTGACTGCTGGAGCAGCAGGAGACTCTAGCTCTGGAGGCAGAACCCTGCAAGAGACAGAGAGAGAGAGAGAAGTACAGCCTGGGCACTAATGTGTTGAGGGAACACACAGTTAGTTGATGCAACGATATTAAGAGAAGTAATAGAACTGTTGGCAGGACATCATGACAACATTTACTAACTATTAATCTTAACTGATGCATTGAGACTGACCCAACCCACCGAGGGAAAAAATGGAACCAGAATAATATGCTAGTTAAAAGTTAAGGCATAAAGATGAGTTTTTAGTTTGGATTTAAAGGCCTCAACTGAGTCAGCCTGTCTAATATCAATAGGGAGGTTGTTCCAGAGGAAAGGGGCCCAATAGGAGAAGGTTAGTTGCATCAGTTTGTGGAAACATTAGTTAACACGGAGCTGATTTGCTGGGTTTGATGACGAGTACCAACACATGAGAGCACAAATGTTGTTCTCGCGCAAAACAACAGCTCGAGCCTGTTGATGAGCGCTCTGGTGGTCTGCTGCCACACAGCTGCTGAGGAGGTCTTTACTGTCGTCTGCTCAGCTCCTGCTGTCACACAGGACACAGTTACAATCAGCTGTCATCATGTGGTCAGGCTAGCATGGGGGTCATTGTAGTAGTGACTGGTGCACACACTCACACCTACAGTAGGTGGTCGAGATGTTGTAAAACAAGTGAATGCACTGAGAGCACTCCTTTGATTCCTGCTCTGTTCAGAGACAGTCTATTAGTCTCATTACATTCTCACCCAGATGTGAATCACCCTCGTCTGCCTGGTCTTCACTTTACTTAATTAATGAGGTCTTTGCAGCTTGGCGCGATCAGCTTTGACTTAATCTCTCTCATTGATTATTCATGAAAGACTCAGAGGATGTGCTAATAGGGAGAAGATCAAGCCCACGTTCCTCTGATGCTAAAAAAATCCTTGTTAAGTGAATCTCAGAGGCCAAAATAGGCTTTTTTTTTTGGACTGTTTGTGGTAAGAAAAAAAGCAGAACCTCACTTAATCAACCACTGAAGTCTGTTTACTGCGACTAACAGTCTTTATTAGGTAAATGTGACTCTATAAGTGATAAATACTCTGAGAAAACCCCTCAGGGTTTCTCCTGTTAATAAAGTTTTGAGCAGTTGGTGGAAGGATTTCATGGATTCTTCCACTCTCCGTCTTTTGTTTACTGTTTCTCCAGTGGTGAGTGATGGCTGTGTGACTTCAAGCATGCGCTGACTCAGTTTCCACCACCAGTGTGTGAGTGTGCCTGCTGTCTCTGACATGTCAGTGGGAAGCTCCCCCCCCCCCAGCTCTGCTCATTCTGGACTATTTTTGACCTGCTGTGCTTTGGAGAATTAACCACATTGTCAGTGACGTGTGAGGCAGACAGGACACCAGCAGGTAGGCCAAAGGTGGAAGAACAGTTAGTCACCATTAACCTGGAGGAGCAGGTTTCAGTGCAGGGGTAAGGATCAGTGCTGCGTCTGCTGAGGAGGACACATGGGACAGTGTTGAGTCTGAGGGCACTGGGCTGATTGCTGTCTCTTGTTTCAGGCACTGTGGTGCGGAGAAACGGGCCAGGCCAAAGAGCATCGGACCAATGATGGGTAAGTGCCTCCTCAAATACATTTAAATCTCAGATTTATCTACAAAGAATGTGTTCCTCGTCTTATTTTTCCTACTCCGACTGTTTTCCATGTATCTGCAGTATAAACACCTCATTAGAATTTGTATCACCCTTGGCCTGATACGAGCTTCTGTGTTGACTAATTAGCTATTTGTAGGAGCTACAGTGTGTTGCAGCTATGACTCTATGGATGACTGTGTGTGTTGGTAACACCCTCCACCCCTTTTATAGGTGTGTGTGTTCTCATACTTCTGTCTTTGTGAGGTCCAAATGAAATGTTTTTAAACCTTCACAGTGAGAGCAGATTTGTAAAATGAGGAGATTTTAGATTATTTTCACATTCCGGCCGTTTGAGGACTTTGGCAGGTAAAACTGGTCTTGATCTGATTCTTTTAGTAGTGCCTGATTTTACAGGTCTTAAAATTGTCTCCTAATTTCCCAGAGCATTTCCATGAAAGAACTATGTCATTTGGTACTAATAATGGGGGAAATAAGGACATATTTTGACAGTATAGTTAGAAACCAAGAAGAATCAAGAAGCAGTTGTTAAAACCCTTGGAAATATTAAACTTTATTCTCTGTAGGCTGTTTGATTGTATGCTCGGCTTTTGGAAACATTTTACACATTTGAATGTTTATCTGTTTAGCTGTGCGCTGACATTCAGACTGTTAAAGTGATGTTCTTTCTTTGACAGACATGTTTATTTAATGACATAGAAAAGAATCTGACGTGAACGGTAGTGTCTCAAACAGAACATATCTAATTTGCTGATTTGTGACGATGTAGTTTTGGTTTTGAAGAAATAGTTTAATATCTTTGTGTGATTTGATCAGATGAATATGAATCTCATGTCTGGTGTTAGTCAGGACATGGTTAGCCTAGCTTAGCATAAAGTATGAAAGTAGTGGGAAACAGCAGGCTTGCCTGTGTCCAGAAACTTTCTTCCATTTGTAACCTGGGTTTTATTTTCATGCAGTTGTCCATCATTCCTGTCAGTCGTGGTGACATTTGACTTATCAGCTTCATCATACAGAAACTGAAAACACAAGCCAGCAGACCAGTTGGAGACAAGTTTTGTTTAACTTTACTTTCAAGTAAGCTGCTGAGTAAAATGTTTTCATGACTAGATGTCAGTTGAAGGTTGTAAAATCGAAGAATTTTCCTTTAGCCCGTGTCCTTACTTCAACCTCAGCTTGTGTCCAACGTTAAACCTGAAATAAAACTCATACTCAGCTTGAGACATAATGCACTTTTTATGGGTTTACAATTCAGGTGTGATTTGATTCAGACTAGAGGTGGGTAAATGGATTATGTCAGTGAGGGTCCTCACAAGTAAACTCACACAACATGTGTATGTGTTTGTGTAGTTGTGCGTCATTCCTATCAGTGTTGTGTAATATTTTGTACCCTGGCCTGCAGGCGCTGCAGTAGTTAACATCTCAGGCTCTGATCCAGAACCGTCCACCTTCATGTAACAGGGCGGCTTTTTAATAATATTTAATGTGCCGCAATTTTAAAGAACCGTCAGAAATCTGAATTCTGCCAGTGCAGTCTTAATTACGCCCCTCCGGACCTGGCCCTCCATCACCCCCACCCCGTTTCTACCGCAAACCGATTGGCCCTGCTTTTAAAGGAATAAAACTCAAACTATTGCACAAATCCCTCCTGTATGGCGTTTTCTGGGAATGCTCCTGGCTCTCTAGAGAGGATAAGTTTGGCTTTGAGACGTCTGAAGGCCTCTGGAAGTGTTTCAGCTGGATGAGAATATACTGTGTCGGTTCTGTGTATGTGGACACGGCCCATATATATCCAGGTTTAATAGGGTTATAATGAGGCAAGGGTTGATCAGCACGTCTCAGAGATGCTGCTCAGAAAGCCCGGAGGTGTTTAGATTTCAGCCCCATACTGTTAGACTGATGATTCTCAGCAACAGTGGAACAATTTTAATGTTGGTCGTCAGGATTTATGAGGTTTTTTAAACAGTGTGGTTTACAGATGAAATGCATTTATTTGCAACACAGTCCACCAGACCAAACTGTTCTGTGTTTCTGCTTTTTTTGATTGTTCTTCCAATGAAAACACATTTGTCAACAAAACAATCCCCACTCAGGGTTCACTTATTTGCTTATTCTGGAGCTGTCAAGCGTATCAGATGGTCTTCATCAGCAGGTGGAATCTGGAATGAACCGTCAAGCTCAGATTTAAGTCAACAAGCATGACAGTTTGAGTCTGAATCACTCATTCAACATGGTCCTCTTAGTGTTTCAGACCAACTCTAAACTGCTGATTCTATTGATACACTCTTCTACAACAGCTTTGCTGATCTTTCTTTTGCCTCTCAGGCTGCATACAAGCTGCACTAATAACCCTCTAATTGGTTGCTCTTTGTTGCGGGTGTCAGTTGCCTGACGGGAAAATCTGCAGACATTATGCAGGTCTGAAAAAAAGAAACTACTACTTTGTTCCTATGGTGTAATTTCCTAGATTGGTATAAATGCAGGTTCTCTGTTTATTTATTTCCTTCCAAGTATGAAACCAAACCTACGTACATGCACGTTGTTATCAAGGAGGAAGGTCATTAAAAAAAAAGAACAATGGAGAACACTTGTTGGACAAACTAAAGTCCAGGCTCTAATTAGTGTCAGATGGTGCTGGAGTAGACCAGGTGGTTCCTCAGTGACACAACTCAAACAGCACATGAAAAAATGTAAAGATGAAATAAGATAATAGAAAATAAAAGGATCAGACTATATCAAACTGAAAAACTAGTTCCCCTCTTAATGATGTATATATGGCTCTGAAATGAAGGTAAAACAGCTTTACAGTAAAAACCTCACAACAAAGCCTCTCAAACTTTCTAAAAGCTGAGGTTATTGGTTAATAATCCCCTCCACTGGAAAACAGTAAGAATATCTCTGCAGGTGGATGCTTGAACTGGTCTCCAACCACTACGTCTGCTCTCTACACATTCTCTTTCTAAAAGATTTACTTATTTACGTCTTTCTTCTTCTGTCTGTGCAGATTTCTCATGTGATGAAACAGATAAAGGCCCACCGGTACAGATGCACAGCCTCAGAGAGTTTGAACAGGTAAGAGTTTTGAGAAGAAGATCTTTTTGTGTTGCTGGAAAATAACTGATGACGTCTTTATGTAAATGAGATCCCACTAATGTTGGTGTAGCTGTGTCTCAGATGTGTCCTGGCTTGTCTCTGCTCTGCGGTAATGACTGTGTAGGTGTGTTTGGGAAGATGATGTGGCAACTCAAACTCTGCATGACTTAAAGAGTTTCCTCCTCTCCTGCTGCTTCTCCACAGTCTCTGTCCCTCTGTCTCTCATTCACACTGTAGTCACTTTGTGCTCACTGACATGAATAAGGATGTTGTGCACCAAATTTGTATCTGGTATCCACACTTCCCACATACACTGATACAGCTGCACTGTGCACATTTAGAGGTCTGTTTAAAACAGAAAGACATGATTTACAGCTGAAGGACTCTGCATTAAGAGAATATGATCTGCATCACAGCTTTCCTCCAGTGTTCCTGTGGTATCCTGTGGTATTTTGTACAGTATCTGGAGCTTTTCATGAAGGTTAATACATTTAGATGCAGTTTTCACTAATAGCTGAGTCGCTGTTGGCTGATACCAACTGAAACTGCTGATTGCCGGGTGTTAGGAAAAGGCTCGAGTGTTTTAATGGAGTCAAGTGCTGTGTTTTGGACAGATGGAGAATCCAGAGAAGAATGAGATAATATCTATAAGTGGATCTTTTCTCTGCCCCAGTAGCAGACCTGTGGATGAACTCAGGACATCACCACCAGACAAATGTGTTGTTTAGTGGACATTTTTCCACCACTAAAAACAGAGCTTCTCCAAAACACTCTCCATCTAACAGCTGTTCTCAGGTTGTGATTTCTTTTCAGAAGGTCCATACCTGGTGGCATTTATGTATGTGTGTATATTATGGCTGTAATACAACCATGAAGTTGTTTTCTAACAGCCTTTCACCCTGAGAGAGGAAGAGGTTTAATCATTGTTCTGTAGTTTTGTTTTCTTAGTGTGGGCACAAACTTTAGGAGAAGTAAACACTCGTACAACAACTAAACAGCAGCTTCAGAAATATCCATGATCGTGGCAAATGCCTGACACAAATACAGGATCAAACATGAAAGGGAGATTTCTGATTAAAGAAAAGGAGACTACATATGCAGACATATTTTTAGAAGTTGGGATAAAGCAGTGTACATGAAAAGCCACAAAGCTCAGCTCACTGTGTCTGCTTGGTTTTGAACTGAGGAGATGAGAGGCGTAGTTTTCCTCTGGTTCTGATTCTGTGCCACAGTAATGGATTCTGGGAGATTTGCCAGGTGCATTTTGGGTCTGATATAACTCTGGAGGTGCTTGCTGCAATTACTCTGTTCCCCTTTTAGTGAAGGACAGAGCTGCAGAGGGGGGAGGTGGTGATTGTAGTAATGTTGGATTAATGTGGAGAGTTTGGGCTGTTTTGGAAAAAAAAGGTCAAACGATGTGAAAGATGAAACTACAACAGGATGAGGTCGAATCCACTAAACTCTCAGACTGATTCTGAGTCATAACGCAGCAGAAGAAGCAGGCTGTGCTGTAGTTTTTCACCTAAAGGCCATTTAGACGTTTTAAACAGGTGGTAATTTATAGAATTAAGAGGAAATATTGTAAAGGCTTTGCATCACACCTCATTTTACATCCCTTAAACTCTTGTAAACTCTGGCATTGCCTGTAAAGAGTATGAGGTACAACTATACGTCTTCAAGGCTCTGCTTGGCTCCTTGTAACAAAGACCTGACCTATGCTGATGTCAAAAAGCTGAGTGGATCCGAGGTTATTCTCAATCTGGACCAAAACGGTGACTTCATCTTAAATTTCATTTTGGGGAAGAGGGAGAAGCTGCAGGGAGCAGGGCAGGTGAACGTCCTCCCTCAGATGCCTCAGAATGGTGCAGTAAAACTCTGACAGTCTGACTCTGGGGGACAAATTCACATTGTGCAACCCTGCAAATGTTGAAAAAAACGAGAGGCATTCTTGGTTGCGTGCCTGACTTGATGAGCCTTCTTCAGTCTTAGAGGCTGTGGGCTCTTCCATTGTGAAGACTGCGGTTTGGTCTTTGCTGCTGCGTGCTCATTAAGGTGCTGTGCTCCTTTCGTTTGCAGCAGGAATAGTCTCACAGATATACAGATATCCAGTAAATATCTCTTCCCAGAGGTGGATATATGCTGTATACCTGCACAGACTCACCAATACATGACAGAAAGTCTGGATACCACTGTCTTATAGTCATCTACAGGAAAAATAATGTGGATGATAATTAAGGTCTTAACTTGCAGACATTATATAATATCACCTTTGAATTATAATGTTCTGACACGTTAGTTAATAAAATACACAAATGAGGACTTAACATTTAGTTGTGTATGTGCCTGCAGCTGAATATTCTGTGACGTGTATATAAAGCTGAAATCACTTTCTCTCTGTGGCAATAAAAGGCAACAGAAATTATTATAAAACTACAGTAAAGATGGCGGAGCTGCTGGAGGGCGGTGTGTGTACCCGAAGTTCTCCAACATGTGGAAACCTGCTGTTGATTTAAATCAGCCGGTACAGTGTTCCATATGTAACTGTGCTGATTTTCAACATTTCTCATGCTTGAATAGACTTGACTGGCATTTTTCACCAGGACAGGTGTGACATTTTAATAACTAGGTATTTATGCAGAATGTCTCCAGCCACGGGGACAGTGTTGGTTTAAGTGTTACATGATACTCCAACATAAAGAGATCTTTATTCATTAAGTAACATTCTGGATATGAGTTTTGGGCGGATGAATGCTTCTAAAAAGCTTTAAGATGAAGCTGTAGTCCTGTATTTTCAGAATAAAGCGACGAGCGGAGGCAGTAAGATGAACTCTTGGCTGCTTGGTTTGAGGCTACATTACAGCTTTCCTTTGAAGTGTTCTATGAGTTTCCCACTGAGGGATGAGGGGATGAGTCATGCTATATGCAGACATACAGTACAGACAACAGACTGGGAGGCAACTTAAACACTGGCTTTGTACGGGCCGACGAGGAAAAATAGGCTGAGACTGCTGATGTTGTGTGTTTGAATTATAGTCGATGTGTTGCAGACCTGCAGAAATCCCTTAAAGGAGCAGACCACTGTTTTTTTTCTTTCGCATTTTAGACCATTTACTACAAGTCACAAGTCATGTATATTTTAAATTGCTCAAATGTTTAAATGTATTTTCCTGTCTTTGATAAAGCCATTGATGAAGCTAAAGAAGCTCGTCTCTATCAGGGTTAGGGTTAGGGTTAGCCGTTAGCTCCAGTGATCTGGTCAGAGCTCTGGGTTTTATGAAGCTGTGGAAACTGCAGGAATAAACTTCAGCTTTAAGGTCAGGCAGCTCACACTGTCACTGTGTGTTAATATACTGCTAAGACTCTGTGTTTAGAGTTTCAGTGTGTGGCTCTGTTAGACCAACAGACTGATGGCTGTGTGTTTTGCTTATGAGTCTCTTTTCATGATCAGTGTGGCTGATCAATAATGCTGATTTATCAGGAGTGAAGTTCTGCCTGTTCACACTGCAGTCATCTCTAATACCAGTTTTTGCATCAGTGTAGCACTGGCAGATATCCAGTGAAAGATTGGTCATTATTTCTGAAGACTGAAAACGTCTGTATACAAACATACACTGTTATAACTTTGCAGAAATGTTTTCTACCCAAAATCAGCGCTCACTTCCTTGATTGTTTGCCTACAGAGAACCCATCTATCACTGTCAGGTCTTGTGGTGTCCATGTACTCAGTAAAGCCCTGTGTACTGGTGTCTCCTCATATACAGGCTCCACTGTTCTTTGACAAGAACTGAACTGAGAGGAATTTATAATGACAAGCTGGCACACTTAACTGTGGGAAGGCTCTGGGAGTCATAGCAAACCAGATGATGATAAACTGTCTTTACAAACCTCTGCCATCGCAGAGGTTTCTCTCTCGTGTCAATGTTCCATGTCCATAAGTTGTAAAGGACAAATTCCACATAAGTCCTCACTTTGGAAAGACTCCATGGAAGCTCTGTCTTTTCCTCGTCCTCTTACAGATCAACCATGGTGGATTCAGCAGTGGAAATTGTTAAAGTTTTGATAGCATTTTGAATGCAAGGAGACCGCTGAAGCTTGTGGTCGGTTGTGGTTGTGATTGGTTGATTGTGAAGGGGATGTTACATCTCTGGTTTAGCTAATCCAGTGAAAAAGTGGCTTTTAACACCAGTGAAAAAACAAACCTTATAATCACTGTAATGGACTTTGGATGGACGTCAATACAGAAAATTCAGAAACTGAGAAATCTGGCAAGAAACTACATAAAGCTCTGTTAACAGTGAGACTTTCAGGCTAGAGCTCAGAATGAGATTTATCTGATTTCCATCAGCGGGCTGGAGTATTTACAGTTCAGATTCTCAAACCATAACAAACGGAAACAACTGATTTTCAATATAGAGCAGAGACATAACAGTCAGGCTCTTGTCTGAAAAATTTCCACATTCTGACGGAGCAGATTAAAGTTTGTTGACCTTTTTTTGCCACTGTAGTTTTACATTAAGTTTTTCTGACAGTGGTAGCGTACGTTGGTCCTCTCATCTTAATAGAGCAGTCTGGATTATTGAATCCAGGTTATGTTTGACTCTGTGTGTGTGTGTGTGTGTGTGTGTGTACAGTTTGTCCTCTCTCCACATTTGCGTCAGTTTAAAGAATCAATCTTCCCACGGGCTGGTTGGAAGAAACATGAACCTGCCAGAGCAGCGTTTGTAACTGTCAAACATCCACGCTCTGTAGTCCTGAGGTTTTCAAAAAGAAAAAAGAAAAATCACCCAATCAAAATGCCCCTTTCTCAAATGGCCTTTATTAGTCCACAGGAGAAATTGAAAGCACATGGCTGCCTATAAATGTGAATTCAAACCGACCACAGAGACACTTAGATTGATAGAAGAAGGGGGAGGATTGCGTACAATTTTGGCCATTAAAACCTCAGGACAAATTAGGGTTGTTAATCTGTTATTCTGCCCTCGGTCTCAGTGTTCACTTCTAAAAAGCCACATATGCTATGAAAGGTCTGTCAGAGTTGGATTACCATTACCAGAGTGGCAGTAATGGACCATATTCAGACCCAGAACACAGACAGAATATCTGATCCTGCAGCTGACAGCAGGGATGAAGTGAGCATGCGATTAAAATGGCACATTTCTTTTAATTCCCTTTATCTCCAGAGTCTTTTATCTCCTCCTCGCTTCTTGTGCTCTCCTAGTTTTTGTTGTGGCATTTGAAAATAGGTCAGAATAATGTGGGTGTGTGTGTGTGCATGAGTATATATGTTCAGCCCTCAAGCTGTTGGCTCTGATTCACTGCTTTATGCAGCTGGTACCTCCAGCACTGCACAGTAACACATGAGAAACAGGAGCAGTGATGAAGAGACGATGGTGAATATTAACTACAGTGATGCTCTGTCGGTTAGCATGATGTTCAAATGTCATAATGAGCCCAAAATGTGTCTAAATTTCACAGTGGGGAGAAGAAAAGCTCAGCTCATATAACAGAGACCATGTCGCTTTTGAACAAAGACAATTTAGTGTCATAAAATACCAGCAACACAGTGTGGGAGACAGCTGCTGTAAGAAGGAGCTGGGCTTTTAGCAGCAGTTGCCAGTGACTTTTCCAGTGGTTGCTATGGCTTTCGAGGAGGTTGCTAGGGATTCAGTTACTGGTTGCAGAGCGATAACTTGTTTGTTGCTAAGGCTCAGTTCAGGCTACACAAATTAAGCCCGTGACACAGTGTTGTTGTTGCACACAAATTTCCAGCATTGGGCCTGAATATGAACATCAGGGATGAAGAATGGGCCTTGTAGTGTGACGATGAGCGATTCAGGCGTCTGGGACACAACACCCCGACAAAAAGTCGAGCACGGCCGAATTGTTTGTATTTTCCTGCCTAGTGTGACGTCTTCTACGCTACAAGAATTTATGCCGCTGTGATTGCCTAACCTGACATGTTGACCATCGTGAAAGACAAAAAACGGTGTAGTCTGATCCCAGTTTAAGGTATTATTAGCTGGTAGATATTTTTAGGCGTCTTTATTTAAGTCGACAGGAGAGAGGCGAGAGGAAACAAGGAGACCGTGGGGGGACTGACGTTCAGTAAAGGTCCTGGTTGTAATCAAACCACAAATACATGGTTTAGGTCACTGCAGTGATCCAGGCTGGGACCTCTCATTGGGTTTAAACATGGTCCTGTAGCATGATCATGACACATCTCCTTTTAGGAAACAAGGAGCTCATTTTCTGCCAAAAATCCCAAATCCCAAAAGGCACCTGAAAATAATGGAATGAAAAATATAATCCATTTTATCAGGAGGGGGCATAAGATCTGTTATCAGAGGGGAACAGAACAGGAAATATAAGCTGAGCAGCTTTTGTTAGAACAAATATTCTCAGACTGTTCTGTTTTATTTCAGGAAACACCATCCATATCCACACTGGCTCAATGATATTGAAGTATGATACAGATTTCCGCCTCCCGAGTTCTCAAATCTCCCACTAAGAATAGATATTGATGCCTGTCTGTCTGTCTGTGCCCTTACTGACCTACACTGCAAAAAATCTGGAGTTAAATGTGATTCTTGTTTTTTTAAATGTCAAGTTTCTTTACAGAAAACAATTGGAAAGTAAGTTATGTTACGTGTACGACTTAAAAGCTCTGAATGCATCTTGTCCCATCTCCACTGACACAAGACACACATAGTGGACTCTGGTGTGATCACAACAATAAGACGTGGAGTGTGTTTTTTTGCAGTGTATCCGGTGGATGTGCTGATGAGCGTTAATGGACGTGCTGACAGCACAGGAGTCAGTTTTCACCGCAGCAGCACTCAGACAGGCTGCAGATCAATACACAGCAGCTCAGCTTTCAGCTCAGCTCAGCCAGCTGATCTGCTCAAATGAGCTGTTCTCCACTGACACACACACACACACACACACACACACACACACACACACACACACACACACACACACACACACACACACACACACAGAAATGTTGTCAATGGCCAGTTTTAACAATGAGCTGGACAGGCATGTAATTTGCTGTTTTACATCACATTTACTCTAAAATCTCTGGTATGTGCATTGGCAGACACACACACACACACACACACACACACACACACACACACACACACACACACACACACACACTATCCTTTTGTTACACATCATGTGACTGCATGCACTACACATTTTTGTCATTTATCAAAAGAGTAACACCAGCAATAACTTGCAGTGCAGTCTGGAGAGAGATCAATAACCGTTCAATTATTGCATCTCAGTATCGATTCTACGCAGCTTGATATTGTTTGGGATTTTATTGTTGTAATATTGCGATATTTCCTCTATTTCACTGCAAAACCTCCAAAGTGTTGAATTTCCAGGACTTTAGTAAAACGTTTTTAGCTGGATGATGGTGCGTTTACATTTTTGACGTTTTGGTTGTGTTTGGTTTTTTCCCTGATGCAGATATGTTCATACATTAAGCAGTGATAGCTGGTTTAGTCTATTTATGATATCAACTGAGGAGGTTCCTGCACGACTACAGACAGGTGACAAAAACTTTGCAGTCACCAGATCTCCGCCCAGCTGAACACCTATGGGAGCATTTGGACTGACATGTTCCACCACCATCATCAAAACACCCAATGAGGAAATATCGTTTGGAAGAATTCAGCGAAGAAGTCGCCTTTAGGTGTCATCAAAAAAGTCCAAAGTCAGAGAGGGTTCAACAGCACGTTCTGATCTTGAGGTCGTCTAACAGGTTAATCTGACTGTGCTCCCCAGTATTTCTTTTAAGTTCTCTAAACGTTTTTAAACCCAGTACACACAGAGGAATTATTGGTGAAAAAGTACAATGCTGGATTTTGACCACAGTCATCTTTACTTACAAACTTCACATAAAGTCGTCATCAGCAGACCCCCAGAGGATTTTCTTTATGGGTTGTGACTGGTGTTGAGTCCACACAGGCTTCATTGTACACCACTAGCGCCACCATCTGGAAAGAAACAGAGCCTGACTAAGTGAGTGGTACACTGGTAGTCCGAGCTCGACTTAGCTAATTGATCCCAGGCATGTGCAATAAATTCGTGCTCCTCTCCAGCGGGTCAGAGAAGACATATTGACTTGATCATGGCGTCAGTCATGGATGATAATTGTTCAGTTAAAGTGTACAGTAATCTGCTCCCAACACACTCCCAGCAGTAACACAGCCGCTCCGACTATTAACGTCAGGCTCCGGCTGGAAACGCCTGACAGACGGTGTGTCTGCGCCTCTTATTTTGTTCCTAGAAAGTATCGTGGAAGAACACGTGTGTCAGAGTCTTCACATCTTCTCCAACACCTCGACATGACTTCATACCTGACACAGTGTGCGTGAGGTTGTGTCATACATGCTTGTACATATTTGAATGTCCATGTTTGTTCTATATGGTTTACAGAAATATCCATTGTGTGTTTTTCTGTTATTCAGAACGTATTTATGTGTTATATTTCAACAGCCCCCCGCCCCCAAACCCACAGATCATATGGAAACAGTTACAAACAAAAAAGGCAAAAGAAGAGAGAGAGAGAGGAAAAAAGTATTTTTATGAATCAGTCTTGTAGTTAGCGGCAGGCCGGATCCTGCAATTACCCTGACAGTATAGCCAGCCTTTAATGCTGGGGTCAGAGAGGCAGAGAAACCACAGTTTGTATATCCTCTGTACATCTGACCAAGTGGTATACAAGACAGTAAACATTACAGTAACATTCACATGACTGAAACCACTGTTCATGGCAGCGTGTTCAGGCAAAAACATGTAAACCATTAGAGAACAGAGAAGAAAATGTTTAAGGCTCTATCAGTTATGATAACATCTTAATCACCACTAAGACCTGCAACTCTGCTGGAAACAGCATGACAAGGAAAAAAAGTCAGTGAATGCATCCAAAATGTCTGTTTGAATGATTCAGTGTTCTGCAGTAAATACAGCAAGTCATAGGTGGAGATCTGATGCCCATTAACAACACAGCTCTGACATTTTCCCTTAGGTTTAATTCCAGAAGTGGTTTAACCAGCTGGGTAACACTGGTCAGTCTGGTCTGATGGCTTGTGTGGTTGTTGTGTGGTAAAGTTACTTGGTTCTAAAGATATAAAAACCTTCACATAAGTAACTAAACTTTAATAAAACAGCTGGAAATCACACATAATAAAGAATGACTTGTCCTCTCTAAACATGCATGTAAATGCTCACACGATCAGGTGGGAGTTTCTTACATTTCACTGCAGTTGTTGATAAATGCGTCTCATTCTTTACTTTTAGTGAGGACCTTTTTCAAGTTGGCTTCAGCTCCTCTGAAGAAATGTGTAATTCTCAGAGGTTTGATGAATATGATGTAAAATGTTATCAGAACTGATAGGAGTGATAGAAAACAAGACACAGGTTGTAAATAATATCTCCAGCACATTCCTTATGTCAGCCGTTCACCATGAAATACATCTCCTGAACTGTAAACACTCACCTCATGTAGACCTGAAATGTGTCTTTACAGTCAGTGTTTGGCAGCTGTTTCTTTAGCATTAGTTCAAATGGAGTCCTGCAGCTCTCCATTTGTATGTTGTCTTCCCAGCACTCATGTGTTTGCTAAAGCCATGACCATCTAATGCTGGTGCATTTGAGTAATTTTAATGGCATTCTTCATTGAAGAGAGAGGTCTGGCAGGTTAAGGTGAGGCAGTAAAATGCTAAATACTAAATACTGGTCCTCACTCCTGAGCTAACCCCTGCACACCACTCAGCTCCCAGATTTAAACAGGAAGCCCCTCCCACAGAGACAAACCACTGTGTTTTTAAAATTAATGAACAATAAAACGCAACATTTCTACTGAAAAAACACACAGAGCAGGTTAATGCATCCTCCTCACTGTATTAAAACAGAAATATTTACAGTGTACATGGTTTA
The DNA here is from genome assembly GCA_033238685.1 of Lates japonicus. NCBI lineage: Eukaryota > Metazoa > Chordata > Actinopteri > Centropomidae > Lates > Lates japonicus. Next base: position 169,425 of record BRZM01000106.1, read on the forward strand.
AGGTACACTTAAGAATCCTCCTCCCCAGTAAACATGAACCCCACCCCCCTCTGTGTTGAACCCCATGTGGTACAGTCTGAGGTCTCCCCTCTACTTATTCCTTTAGATTCTCCCACTTCCTGTTTGGCTGTTCTACCTGGAGTTAGCAGGTATGTCAGAGATTCAGTTCATAAACTTGAAATCATTAACATGTAAACTGTTGGTTTGTACACTGAAGGGACCAGAAGAAGTTAGGTTAGCATCTTCTAGCCACACGAGCTAACACTAATGCTAGTCTCACCTGTCCTGGTCTTCACTCTGCAGCTGGATACCAACAGTGAGGAGGTGAGAGACAGATACATACACAATAATAACACTCGGCCCTCCACCATCTTGGCTTAACTTGAGGGTCAAAGGCAGGTGTTTAAATAATGGCACAGTCACATTATATGTCTGTGTAACATTTCTACAAAACTGTTTCCATCAGTACAACAACAGTGTGATGTTATGTTCACTCTGCTGCTGAGTTTCTCTTTTTGACAATAATGCTGTTATTTATTTGATCATTATTTCTTTCCAGTTGCTTCTGTGTTGTTTTACCAACAGTAAAACTGAGCACTTCCTGTGTATGTTTTAAATTAAAAGCTTGCCAGGAAAAGGAGGATGTATTCCCTTTTGGTGTTGGAATGCTTTTAATGTGAAAAGATCTGCGGAGGAGGTGTTGAGTTTCATGAAAATCTTTAAAAAAGGAAGTGGAATTAGTAAGACAGTTCTGAGAGGAGAGACTCAGAGCAGCAGACTGTGTTTTACTGTGGAAATGTACATTACAGCCTGTTGAGTATATCAAGACAACAGGTAACATGGAGGAGGGTTGAGTTTGTATCGACAGCTGATGAACACAGGAACAGATCTCTCTCCAGTTAGGTAAATACAGGCCACTATTTTTGATCATTTATAGAACCTGTTCATTTAACAAAAAAGATGCCAACGCTTCAGCTGAATAAGATTGGAAAATGTTTGTCTTAAACAGGGAACTATCAGGTCAACCAATAAGAAAAGAGGAGAACAGGGTATTTACTGTATTGCAGACACAGTTCTGTCTGTTAAAGAATGTCCTGTACTTGTTCTTTCCCCTGCAGAGAGAGCTTTTTTATAAGGATCAGCATCTAATCAGAATCAAACATGTAGACTTTAATGTTACACAAATGAGAGCAGAAAGCTTTGGACAAACACTCAAAGTACAGAACGTTTCTCAGGCCAAGAAACACAAAGGATACAAAAATCAAATGTTGATGCATCACTTCTGCTCGCCTGAAATCCACCGAAAGCCAACAGATTCGAGCGTTATCCTCCAAACTGCCACAGATCTGGCCAATGTGATGCTTTTCTATCCAAAACACCTCTTCATTAGTGGAGGAAATTGAATATAGATTTTTACAAGGTTTCTTTTGTATCTTTTTAGTCTCACTGCTCCAACTGTTAGTAGGTGTGTTTCCCGTCAGCCGGCTGGTTGTTGTAGCTTATTACTGATGGACTGACTGATGGTCTCCATTTGTTATTGTTTTATAGAGTCTCTCTCCGGGCTGGTAATGGCCAGATCTGCGTGTAATCAAAGCCATCTCTTCATCTGCTCTCCTCCACCCTTCTCTCTCTTTTTTCCTTCTCTCTCACAGATACATTCTGCAGATTCTCACTTTGTCTCTTTCCCTTCTTCTTCTTCTCTCCCTCCTTTAAATCTCTTTCTCTTTTTCTCTGTTGGGATAACTTATAAAAGGTTGTGAAAGAGCGATATGTGAGCAGCAGACCTCAGAACAGACAGCCTTCTTTTTCCTCCCACCCTCCCCATACCAGAGAAAACTCACCCACTTGCAGAGAAAGGGAGGGAAAAAATTTATGTTTGAAAAAAAATCCCAGCTTGGGACTGACTATGCAGCACTTATGTGTCATCATTTATTTCAGGGTTCCTGGAATCAGCGCTTGTGACAGATGGGTGTTGAAATTGAAATTTTCTGCTGTACTTGGGGACAGGTGCTTTTGGTAAAACCCTCCCAACTTATCTGTGAAAGTTGAAAGACCTTTAAATGGAATAATTGCTAGCAGAGGGAAAATGAAGATAAAGAACTGGCAGAAACTCCTGAATTTCAACAGCCACTTGCTTTTCATGGATCTTCCTTCTTGTCTCTTTCAGTCTCTTACTCCTGTCTCTGTTTCCATGTCCTTTACTCCTACTTCCTCTTCTTGTCTGTCACTGAACATCCTCAATGAACTTTTAGGAACTGAAGCTCTACTTCCTACATTATCATTCACTGTGTCCTTCAGTATGTTCTCAAATTACAATTGGGTGTGAATTAACCTGAGCTGATTCTGCAACAGTATTTGATATATCATATTCCTCTATTGCCACAGACCATGATCCCCTTCATGTCCTGCTACACATACTAGTGCAGCAAATGTGGATTAATCCATCGCTGAAATAGTCTAACAAATCTGTTTCCTCCTGTCCAGGTAAAAACTACAGTGAGCAGCTGAGCCTTTCCTAAAATGAAAAGTGCATGTGCCTGGTGATTGACTGTGGTGACAGGTCTACAACAAAGATTCTGTTCTGTGGAAGCCTGCTGTGTTGGTTCAATCGGCTTAGCAAAAACTGGACAATACCTAAATAAAATGTGTGATATTACAGGCGTATGCTGGATTTTTAATGAAAAATGCAGCCAAGGATTGTCAAATCAAGTAGATGGAAGTAGTCTCATGTCACTCTTTCCTAATTCATTATGATGATACGACCTCTTGATGTTTTTCAGCGAGGTCAAAGTAATATATGTTTAAGAAAAGGAAAAACAATTGTTTTCATTCTTTTGACTCCAAATCCACCCTTACTTTTCTAAAATAGAAATCTGATGAGTCCATGACATGGCAGTAATCCCGTTTAAACATATCAGGGTTTGTTCTCTCTCCCTTTATGGCTCCGGCCACAGTACCCTCTCCACCTTGTGAAATATTTCCTGTAATGAAACATTAGAATTGAACCATCAAGCCCTCGCTGAGCCAGCTGTTTGCTTCGCTCGTGAGGCTGAGTGGAGCTGGACTCGTAGCAACACTGTTCCAATGTTCTCCAGAAACCCATCTTAACACAACTGTTAACCTTGTTAACCTCCTGAACACTAATCCTCCCCTGAATGTCTCCTTAAGTAGTTGCAACATTTTCCACACAATATAAATACATTCATAATTCAGAGCCTGGTTTGGGGTCATGCAGGATCCTCCAACTCTGTTTATTCTGGGTCAGTACATTTTCTAATTTATGTTTCATACTTCTGAAATATGGATCAGGACTCTTTTCCTGTGGGTAACTCAGTCAATTTGATTTGATTGTTGATGAGTTTGACACTAACCATCATTATTCTGCTCTTTAAAAACCAGTTTTAAAAGTTATATGGAGCTACTTTGAGAACAACACAACAAAGAAGTTCAAGCTTATTCAGTTATCTGGATCATTACCAAGGCTTCTCCAGGTGGTAAATGGCTGCTTTTAGATGCAAATAGATTTTTCAGAAGGAATACATGCTTGATACTAGACTAATCCAAGTAATTATTTGGTTCACAGGAGTATCGACAAGAGAATGTTTGGCTTCAAAACTGAATGTACTGGCATTTGGACTAAAACATGGACTGTTTCCACAAATATTCTAGTTGTCTTTTGTAACTAACTTTAAATCATTTCTCCAGATCCTTCACTCCTGACATGTTTGGTATCTTTTGGAAACAGTAGGTCTATAGGAAAATTAGAGGAAGGTCTGTAGGTTTGGGCAGTGGATGTTGGCCTTCATGCATTTTGTAATAAGTAATTTTAAAACTGGTAATTCCGATGGAGTTCAAGCAGTTTCAGGAGTCCTGGGACAAAACAAACTTCTTATAGTAATCTGACAGATGTAAAATTAAATGCAGTGTGGAAAACTACAGGGGAAAGTCAGGCGAGGGGTTTCAAGCTGTGGAAAGTTGACCTTTTGGAGATAGCAGGTTTCTGCAGGACACAGGCAGTTGGCAGGTATTATAAACCCAGAAGGCTGAGTGTAGCCTGGCTCAGATCAGGCCGGCCAGCCTCGCCCAGCCGGTGAGCATGCTGTGCTAAATACCAGGCCAATTATTGCTAGCGAGGCTAATTGGAACCAGATGAACATTTATTGAATTTGTCATGAGAAAGGTAAGTGGAATATAGCTAATGAAGTGCAACCCGCAGCACGGGCAAACGGCGAAAGCTGGGGAATCATAATTCTGCTTGGTGCCAGATGTTTTCCCATGTTTGTGGTTTTCTCTCATTTTAATTCTGCGAGACATTATTTATAAAAATTAAAAAAAAAGTCTAAAGGAAAAAAAGGCGATTTTATTTGCAGGGGTCAGCCAGTTAAACTTCATTCCAAAAAGTTCAAATTGAATTCTTGGAGGCTGAGCAGTGGAGTGTACATACCTCAGCGTGAATTCCATCCAGATGGTTCTGAACCTAGAATTTCAAGTCCTCACATGATTCAAAACCTACAGAATTATTTGACTGGATGTCCTGAGTCCCCCCACCACCCTCCTGTCTCAGAATAATTATATGTTTGGATGTCTCACACAGAGACTGTTGTGACACTGTGTGTGCTGTCTGACACACACACACACACACACACACACACACACACACACACACACAGCACAGATACATTCAGTCAGTTCAAAGCATGGTTGGTTATGTAACATGGGAAGTAAAAGCAGTGACACTTCATTACAGTACCTGGAAGATGAATTTTTCTAATTTCATTTTGGCTGTATATGAATATAAAGTGCATTTAAAAGTACTTACGCATGTATTTTATTTCTGATACTTTGTTCCTCTACTCCAGCACATTTCAGGGAAATACACAGCAGTTAAGCTTTACGCATGATCAGGTTATAAATATGATACAGCTATAGGTTAAATACTAGTAGTAAATACTAAATAATATAAGTTCTGTTGTTTTAACGAGTGTACTATTTTGATACTTTAACTACATTTTTGTTGACATCACATATCTGGAAGGAGGACCTACCTATTAACAGAATGTCATGCAACAAACTCGCGTAAAGATCAACTGTGAGCCAAACTTAGTGTTTTTAAAAGGCAGGGTGTTTTAGCTAACACCGACCACTAGTATGAAGGAACACTAAGCGGGACATGCTGAAAGGCAAACCGGTCCATCAACCCACCTCCACACCCAGCACACCAGAGCTGCATATGAACCTACCTTAGAGGAGACTGGGTTGGTTTTAATTAGCTACATTCTGAAATGAGGTTGGCTGACCTCTGCCCACAATTCATTACCATCTCCTCCTTTCTTTTTTCCAGTAGCTCCATCCTCCTCTTCCTCCGCCCTCCATCCATGTTCATTCCTCTACCACTACTCCCCCACCCCACCCCACCCCCTCACTACCTCTTGTCTCTCATTATACAGTCATCATCCTGCCAACCCAGTGGTTCCAGTGCAGTGAGGCCTCAGGCTCTAAGCTCTCTGTCCCTTGATTTCTGTCCACAGACAACAAAAGGAGGGCACACATCAGTGTATACAGCGCAGGCAGACACACAAAAAGCATACACAGAGCAACTGTATTTTACTTGCACATACTATACACACACACACATCTGCACAGTTGATGCTCAACCATGTGGACATTCACTGGTCCACACTGTCAGTATTTCTTCACAAGCATCTTGTTCTGTACACAGCTGTGTGTGTGTGTGTGTCAAACTGTTTGATCAAAGCCTCAAACTACCAAAAAAGTAGATCTCAGGAATAAAAAAAACCTTCCAACAGTTAATTACTTATTACATATGTTTTGACATTACAGACATGTAGCACATGGACTGTACCTGCAGCCCGGCGCCTGATGCTCTTATGGTCTTGGTCGGTTGTTTAAGTCTTGGTTTGAAGCTGAAACTGAAATTGAATCAGACCAAACAAAAAGTGCATATAGCATCCTCTGACTATTTAATTGAAGTTATCACCATAACACAAGGACAGCTCTGGATAAGTAAAACACCCATGCAGCCTTGAACTAATCACGATTACAGGTCACTTGTGGAGCAGTGAACAAGTCTGCTAACCTGCCTTTAATCATAGCAGCTTTTTCTGCACGTGAACAAAGGAGTAAGCAGTCATGTCCCTTACCGATGAATTAATATAAAGAAAGAATCAACATGGTGTGGTTTGCATTGATTAACATCACATTCATCAGTTTTCAGCCTTGTTATCTGTGTTTGGGGACTCCTCTGTCAGATGTGCAAAGCTGGTCATAACAGAAATAAGGATCTGAGTTTGTTTTACATTCATTTCTGCACCCCGACTAAAACTCTTTAACTCTAAAGTTTTCTACAACTGAACTACATTTTCCACAGTAATAAATCTTAAAGTGGCATTTATCATCATTACTTTTAACAATGCAATTCTCTCCTGTATAACAGGAGAAATGTTCATAATATAGTATTTGCTTTCTTTTCGTGATTGTATTTCATTTTCAATATATCCTGCTCCTTAAACAGCGTCTTCAGTCTTATAACAGCCCAGCAGTTTTGCCTCCTGCCTTATTTTACTCAGCCTTTACACGTGAAGGATTTGGCAGCTTACATTCACTTAGCAATGGAGGGCAGTTTCCTCAGAATAATTCTGGGATCATTTATTTTCCTATGACCATCATTAGATCTGTCATTACTGCTGGTGAGGAGTTTTGAAGCGCCCAGCTCTCTCCTCTGTATCGCCATCTCTTGGACAAATGGTGTGCCGGTGAAATGAAACAACTGTATAAATGTGATTCTGTAGATGAAAAGAAACATAGCAGATATATCAGTCTTCCTGTCGTTATGCGGTGACAGTGTGTGTGTGTGTGTGTGTAGGTGAGTGTTTTTGCTTTATATGGCTTCATAAAGTCAGACTACCACACACACACACACATCCTGAGGTCTTTATAGTCCAAGTCCTCTTCTGTTTGTCAGCTGGGCTTCATTCACAAAACGCAGCTCTGCCGGCAGCATTTCCTCTGCTTTCTATTTGGGGAAGAAACTAAAAAAAAAAAGAAAGAACCACTAACTTTGTTCTGAAGGTCTGTGTTTGTTTTTTCAGATCTGTCTGCTCTCTCTCTCCCCGTACAGCAAAATGAATCCAAGCGGAGAGACAGAAATACGGGGATAGATTGGGTTACACTACTTCCCAGAGACAAAAGTGGCCTATATGGGAGGGTCGGCCATGACAGTTGGCAGTTGGTTCAGTTTGGGGCGAATTTGATACCATAATTTAGATCTGCCATAAACACACAGAAATTAGACACAGACTTACTCTCCCTCTGAAATACAACCATGGGAAAACCGGGCATTTTGGCTGCAAAAGCTCTGCCACGACCATAACATGAAATCCATGCTCTTATGATTAGATGTAACATGTTTATCATTGCTTACACAAACTGATGGAAAGTATTTGCTTGGCCTTGCCCATGCTGTCTGCATGTGTACAGAGCAGAGGCTTGGGAACAGGTATTAGTTTCTGCTCAGGAGATGGTTTGGTAATGACTCGCTGTTTAGACGTGCAGATTGTGCTGACTTTTTCTGGTTTCCTTGTCTCTGAGGTCTAGCATGTATGTTGATCTGATGTTGAATGAATTGTAGTAATCATTGTTTTCAACTACTCGGGTGTGCATCGGGGGATGTGTGTGTTTTTACGTGTAATGTTTCTGCATGTGCTCATTACCGAGTGTGCATGTGCGTGTTGACATCTCCTGATTAGCTCTGGCACCACCACCGAGCAAAAGGAGGTTTGTGGAAGATTAGCTTAGCAGGATGGTTTCCTGTCAGATCTGCAGAAATCAAGTCTTTTCCAGTCTGAGCGCCAACAGTCAGCAAACACATGCAGTGCCTGAAAGATGTTTGATACTGTGGACACAAGCGGCCGACACCAAGGTCGAAATCTGAAGCTAGTGCAGAGGTTTCCCTGAGATGCTCTGCACGAACAACCACCAGGTCATGGCTTCAGCAAAAGCAAAAAGTCTGATTTTATTATCAGGGTGTTAATGCTTGAGATGTTTCTTGCTTCTTTAATTTAAGTTCAGGTGTGTGAGTCTGGATTAGTACAGAGGACTGTGAGTTATACAGATCCTTTGTCTCTGTCCTTGGATGTGACCCCTAAGGGTGTACCAGCTGCAGGCATACTGGTCTCAGTTTGGTTAGTTTAGGGCACTTGGTTAGGTTTAGGAAAAGATTGTGGCTTGGGTTAAAATAAGTTCTTCTTTAAGGTTAGAGGATCTTCGTCATCATGGTTACAATAATAAACACATGGTTCAGCAGGTTGTGGGACAGTCGTGGATGAAAGAAACAACACTGACTCGTCAGGCCTTGCATCCTCCCTCTGCAGACTTTGTTGCTCTAGTTAAATGGCTGCTTCAGGTCCACTGACAATAAAACATAACTATGGCTCGTAATGAGCTGCTTGCGCAGACGACCTATGAGGTTGTCCTTTTACAGGACAGTCTCTTTATTTTCTACATATACAAAGTTAGGTGACTAACTGTCTGAACTCTTCGTGTCTTGGATTGACGTGAAACCAGCTGTAGATTCAAAGGTGCAGGTCTGTGGACAGAAAAACCAGTGGAAAGAAGTCGACTACCCAGTGATCCCAATGTGGGTTTCAGTGAGGAACCATCCAGTCACAGAGCTAAAAATACTTTTGCTGAAGCTAAAGGTTGCACTTTAGAAACCTCATAAAACATTCAGCACTTTGAATCAGTTCTCTTGCAGAGTTTTTTGAGTGACAAAGTGTTCTCTGCAGCTCTGATTCACACGTCTAACTGGCTTCGTCTTCGTTGCGGTGGCAGCCAAGGTTCATGGTTATTGTAGTATTATGGAAAAACACGATTTCTCAGAAACAAAGTTGAGTTTAATAGCCATAACATAAACCTGTATCCTTACATTATCCAGGATTCTGTAACACCTTTTTATCACAACAGGCCAGTTAATAAAACCTATGTAGCTTCATTTAAGAACTTAGACATGTTTAACCTCTAACAAGGCAAGTGAATAGGTAATGTTTGGCTGAGGTGGAGTTTTCTAACATAAAGTGTGCGTCCACATAGTTATATAGAGTATTCTGTCTCCCTCTCTCTTTAGCACTTTCACTCTCCTTAAAGCTGATGCTAAATCGCTCCTGACTCCTTCCTGGCTGACAGGTGATTGACTGAATGAATCACACAGATGGAGAGGGGGGAGGGATGAGGAGGCAGAGAGGATGAGTTCACTCAATCAGACGACTCTGTGATCGACTGTGGTCGTCAAGAAGAGTTAAAGCCATGTGATGTGCTGCACCAGAACTGCCAGAAAAATAAAAATAATCACAGTCAAAAATACTACAGAGTTGCCATGTTCATACCAAAAGTTCAAGACCCAATAAGATTCAGTTTATTTTCATATTAAATTCTCATATTTGAGAAGCTGAAACCAATGGCTGATTCATTTTCTGTTCAACTACAAAAATGTGCACAGCATTTGGATTTACATGTGCACTATAGCCCCAAGCTGGTATGCACTGCCCCTCCTGTGTTGATCCCACGTCTACTTTTACCCCTAACCCCCTCCTCCTGAGTCCACGCTGCTTTTATCTTTGGGTCGATCCCCCATCCCCTCAGTGCCTGGATGAGGTAATTTCCTGTCTGGCTGCCTCACAGCGCTCACACCTCTGAATGAAGGAGGATGGAAGGGGTGCTGTAAAAAGAGTGTTGGGTGTCAGATCTGCATCCAAAAAAAGCTGTTTGTTGGCTCAGATTTCAGATGTTTCTGTCTCTCGCCTTCACTTGTATATACATACAGGGGGAGATGTCAGTATATCTCCAGGCGAGGGAATGTGTTTGCACACCCTTCCATTACACTCTAACACAGATATATGCCTAAGTAGATACTCAATAGCACTGGAGGACAGCCTGAAGGCCTTTCTTTCTATAAACTTGGACACTGACATGCAGGTTCCATGGACCCGTTGGTGTTGCGCTGACAAGATTCAAGATTTCCTCTTTGGCAGAGCAGTCGGACTCGCAGCCCCAGGAGCTGCCTGAGTCCAGGCCCTGCTCCCCTCTCTCCTTCCTCCCTCTCTGGGAGTATCATGCTGCATCATCAGCCTGAGCTCCAGGCTCCAGGCTATCCGTCACAGCCTGGGCTCACTTCTGGGGGTCAGGTATCTCAGACAGCCCGGGTCAGGGGGGAAAGTGGTGTCGGAACATCTGATCCTGATCCAATGAGCCTGCTCCCGTGGTCCTGGAGTCAGTTCCAGCCTTTTAAAGTCACTCGTCCAGTAAAATTGGACTGGTCCAGCTTGGGTTCCACCTGGCAGAGAATGATCTTTGTGTGTTTGGTACACGGTACACCGTGTGATATAAAATACAAGTCTTTGCAGCGATGGATGGGCCCACTTGTTGATTAGCCCCAGAAGGCCTTTCAGCCCAGCAGCAGGGATAAATGACCCAGCCAACCCTGCATCAGGTCCGGTATTTATGACTCTCTGCTCCCTACAAAATACATGACATCAGTTGTGGTTTAAACTGAAATAGACTGTTAATTCCACACACACTTTGGTAGCTGCAACCTTTTAGCCTCTAACTGTTTGGTCAAAAATAGAAAATAGCGGTTTCCACTGCGGGGGCCGGACAAGGCCAAACCATCACGTTTATTGCTCGCTTATTTTTCTATGATTATCAGTTTTGAAGACAGCTGTGTTTTGACCTTCAGCTGATTTGTGTCCAAAGACAATGTAAAGCTGGATCAGATTTTCAGTCACAAGTGAATCCAACATCTTTGTTGCTCTTCAATTTGTGATTGTGAGTTTAACTCAGGATATTAAATGTGGGGGATTCATGGGTTAACACATGCACAGTGTTAGATGAGCGAGGCGATGAAAACGGGTGAAAAGATGAATGAGTGTGGATAGAAATGGAGGAATGAAGTGGGAAGGTAACAGAACAAAGGGAGGGTGCATTTTAGAGGATCAGTTCTAACTAGATCTGACAGGTCTTTTAAGCTGTTCCATTAATTATCCTTAATTATTGCATCTTCATTAGTTGTGCAGGAGGTTGTGGAATTCAGATTCAAAGTAGAAATGTGGTTTCCTCAGGTCACGTTGCAACAAAAGAAAAAACAGACTTTGGCCGCTGTGAAGCTGCAGACTTCACTTACATGTATCCTAAAAGCTTCCTGTGATTTCTGCCTCAGAACCTTATAGAGCTCAGACTGGGTTTACTTCTTATTTATGTCCACTGCTTCCTCCCAAACAGCCTTTAATGTGATTTCATTCAGAACTCCATGTCAGCTGAGATGATTTGCCGGCAGGCTTCGGTTTCATATAAATGAGGAGTGCTTTTGATCCTGTGTTATAAAGTGGAGTTGGCTCGGGCGCTCGCTTGCCCCCGCCGTGGAGAAGAGGTGAATAATCCACTTCCAGCTCAGGCCTCGCTCTGCAGCCGCAGTCTGTATGTGAACGTCTGGACTCAGTGTGTGCTGTTAAAGAGATTCAGATCCTGTTTTGCTTCATGCCTCTTGTTCTTTTGGCATCATTAAAGCAAAACAATGGCGCTCAAAGTAAATAGCCATGGTAACGCACAGAGGGCTGCAGCTAAACACTGAGGCCAGCCAGGGTTTTTTCAGCCATGTGACCCGCTCTTTCCCACTGAAACCGCCGCCACAGGCTGCATGCAACACACTGGTCTCGACCTCGTCTTGACATACAACACATTAAGACCTTGTCGTGCACATTATGGGATGTACAGTATGCTTTTGGACGTAGTTAACCCCATCAAAGAAGGTTGGAAAATAAGCGCCCGTGTGTGTAAATGCATTTGAACTTAATGTGTTGAAAATGTTGGAGTCTCGTCACACAGTTGGGTGTTTTTTGTTTGTTTTTTTCACCGCATTAAAGTTGGCAGTCAGGCTGGAAAAGCTATTGACCGGCCTCCATAACAAACCCCTCCATCCATCGGTGCCGTTTCATCCTGAAAAACCCTGATGGGAGGCTGGCACTGAGCTAACCGACCCTCCGCTGCCACCTCCTTCACACAGCACCATCCTTCACTCACGTACGGCCGCTGCCACCACATCTGGGAATGATTTTATCAAAACCAAACAGAGAAGGAAAGTGAGAGGAGAAAGACGAGGAGATGAGGCCTGTGTTCAGATACCCTCCGCCCCCTGTAATGTCTTTTGTCTGCAACAACTGTGACATAGAGAGATCTGTATTTGTTTATAAGTCTCCTCAGACTTTTCTTTTTATTTTTATTAGACTTATCCACCAGTGAAAACTGCTTATTAGCGCTGATTTATTTTGTTGCCTGGCGGTTTGAACTAACTGATCATCCTTTGGGGAACGACTTGCACATTGCTGATTCTGTGGCCATAACTTTTTCATGACTGATTATGATTATCAGACACATTGATGGTGCTTGGATCATAAGTGGATATAAAGTATGTGAAAGAATGTTTTGATAAAATTTTAATCATATTTCTGTTCACTCCACATACAGAGATTTTAACTTGCTATCATTTCTATATCTCTTGTTGTATTAAACCATCGTGGGCAAAGCTGCAAATCAATGAGCATGATTATTATGTAGAATAATATTTATAGGATTTTTGTGTCAAAGAAATGAACTAACTTGAAGTATATGATTTAACACACATTCACATCTGGTTACTTTATCTGTAAGTGGTTCCTTTACTATATCACAATGTTATTATACTATCCACAACTACATACTGTTTAACATGATTTTATCCATGTCACCCTCCTACAGTGCAGACATTATTTCGGTCAGTTTTAAAGGAATACTCCACTACTCCACTGGCGATTATTGCAGGTCTAGAGTAGCTGCTGCAGTAACAATAGATACCAACAGCTTCATAAATGGCTAGAGTTTGAAACTAGACTGGTTAGCTGGTCATTGTTTGTGCTGCGTTTACGTTGATTGATAAATGAAAGAGTTTTCAGTCATGTTGTCTCATAAAGGAGCCAACTACAAACGTCTAAAGTCAGCCAAAGCCTTTAGAGAGGGAATATTCACATATTGCACTGGGAAGTTCTGTCTTGTTTCCCCCATCAGTGGGAAATCCTCTCACTAATAGAGCTTGATTAGAAATACTGTTCATTGTTTAATTAGAGTTATATTTAGCTTAATATTCTTTGTGCTTTTAGGTTTAACTTTGCATAAAGTTTATTTGACATTTTGGTTTTTACGTCTGCTGATACCAGCCTGTAGCTGATTACATCACTTCAGACCCTCTCGCCCCTCAGCGGGCTTTCCTCCACAGACAGCCAGTCTTTAAATTTTCTGCTTGATAAATTTTCCTAATAAATAAATCTCAAACGTGGAGCTGAGTTTTCTCTGAATGCTGGCCCGACGGTTTTGTACATCATTACGAGTCCTGTGGTTTGAGCAGAAATGATTATTCACTGGAAAATGAAATGGAAATAAATATAGTTCCATCTCAGAAAAATAAATTGGGTTATTTTACATGCTTGTTAAAAGTTTCTTGATGTATTTAACTTGAGTTTTTGTTAACAGTGTGAGAACAGTAGCACGTGGCCTCCTCTGCCTTGTTAATCTATTTTAAGGGTAAAGCGTAATGTAATCTATCACAGGGTCCTGAGTGTAATTTTATTATGAACGTTTGCAGTGAACCCCAATTATATGGATTCAGTGTGTGTGGTCAGAATGAATGTGGCACTAATAACAGGAGTGTGACCTCTGAAGTCCACATCAGGCAGCGGTCTCAGGGTGATTTAAGACTCTTTCACATCTTCACACTCCCTCTTATTGTATCACAGTAAAAACAGCAGCAGCTGGTTTGTGTGGCGTTGTGTTGTGTTCACACATTCAACAGTCATCTTTTCTAAACACACGATCCTGACGTCAAAGTGCCTGATGAAGACGCTGCAGCATGAAGCAGATTTCTGAATTTTCAGCAAATTAAAATATCATAAAGTCTTATTGACAAGTGCATTGGATCAGAACCGCCTGCCGAGTCGTCCTGTACTGACTCGATTGGCGTTGTTTCTGTTGCTACCTGATGAGCTTTTAGAAACATTGTTAATTAAAACTGCAGAGTTAGCTTGTGTTCTGAACGTTAAGCAAATATTTTCCTGACTTAAAACATGCAAATCTGACCCCTCAAATGTTTGTGCAGTCTGTTTTTATTCTGCCCAAATATTCAAAGTACCAACTGTAAAAATTCTTGCTAGAAAAATAAGCACTTACTGTGTGTGTGTGTGTGTGTGTGTGTGTGTGTGTGGAGTTTGACTCAGTGTCTCTCTGATGTTAAAACCTACTAAGAACTCCAGCTCCAGACCTTTGTCTGTTATCTCCACACATTCATGTTGAATCGTTTGCAACTTGTGCAGCTGCCTCACTTTGTCCAATAACATCTTTGCATTGCAACTTAAGACCTTCACCAGGAGCCTGATGATCCAGGACTGAGACATAGTTACTAAGCTGAGAGTAGTGGCCGACAGTGAGCAGGATTATTAAGTTAATCTTGAATTGAAATGAAGCCACAAACTGCCATTTTTACAGTTCACTTTCATGTGTGGGTTAATTCACCATGTTAATGACTGAGTGTCAGAGGTGTTGGTTTGTGTGTTTCTCAGTGTTGGACACACACCTGTGAGGTTGCTGTGGATCTTCATTTCACCCTTGGAAACAAGCAGTTAGTTGAGCTAATTTCTTAAAGTATTGAACTATTCTTTCAAGAGTTACTGCAGTTTCTTACTTAACGTATGTAAGAAACTGCTGAAGCAGCTTCCTCTGGATTCCCTGCTCTGTGCTCAGAGCATTAGTCCTTCTTCTGTCCACGATTTTAATTAGCTCCTGGGGATATTTTTAGTGGCTCTCTTGATGACTTAATTAGGTTTACAAATTATAATTTTTTAACCGCCGTGTCTACTGTGGACCGTGGCAGCACAATAAACACAATCAGACATTCCCCCTGCAGAACTGCATTAGGGGCTTGGCACTGCCAGAGAGCAGGGCTGGAAAATGTCGAGCTAGCTGGCATCAAGGAGCTCCTGTTACCGGTAAAGGGGGAAAACTCCCAGCGCTCTGCCAATCCAGAGCACACACACTCACATGCAAACTTCCAATTATACTCCTATTCCTGCAGAGTTTGGTTTTCAAACCTTTCTCAACACGAAGATGAAGCAGAAGGCGAGTAAGCTGTTATGGCTGCCTCCTGCAGTGCCGCCATGGCAACAAAACAGCGGTCATTGGTGCATGTGAATGGACAAAAATGCGGAAAGGGACAGTGGAAAATATATGATGTGCATCCTCTCTTATACCCAGATATTTCAGGACTTAATACTTTCTGATTCTAATGATGGGGGTCGAAGTTTGTTCCTGAATAATAAGACACAGTGGGGTAAAAACTAGAGCAGCGAGAGCCTGGAAAAATGTTCTAATGCTCCTTTTTTCCCCTCCTCCTCCTCTAGTATTGGATTATGCTCTGACGCTGGAAAAGTCCTGCAGAATTAGGATGATTTCATTTCACGGGCACGTTGTGTTGTAATAAATTTGGTCGTCTCTCTGTGAGTGACCTCTGGATGAGCCGCTGCGGTCGACGTCTTTTCTCCAACTCCCGTCCACTCCAGATTGGTTTTTAATGTAGGTGATGCACTTGTGACTAACAATCTCAATCATTTTGGCCAACAAACTATCACTCGTGTCTCTGTGTGTGTGGGTGTGTGTGTCCATCATGGATCACCTCTTACAACATGTGTCCCAAAGCAGATAACAACCCAGAAATCTCTGTTTGATTTTTGGATGAATTACTGTGGTTTTGTGTCCAAACTCTGTCACTTTGAGATGTTAGAACGAGCTGTCATCAGTCATAAATGTCTGCTTCATTCTCTCCTCTTGATTATTGGCTATTGACAAATAGCTCTTCATGATGCGCTGTACGTCCTAATGGGGTCCCTGAAGACTCTGTGAGTGTCTCTGGAGGTTTGATGTGGACCTGTGGACTCTCTGTATGTGGTCAGAAGTATTTGGACATGTGAACATTGCATTTGTCGTTCCAGTTTATCCGTCATGTCACATATTTTTTGGGTCACGTTGTGTATTTGAAATGCACATGAGGTTGCAGGCAAATTAGGAACTGCTCACACAATTTCCAAATGTCGAGCTTTGTAAGTAATGTCTGTCTGTGCAGTGAGTTGTGCAGAATGCCAACGGTTCTGAAAATAATGATTCAGCAGCAACAGTGCTGCTGCAGTTGATTCATGAACCAGTTGACTGACAGGACTCAACACTTTTCATGATTGATTATTTGTTAGTCATTTATCAAGCAGAAACTTTCTTTGGTTTCAGCTTCTCAGTTGTGAGGATTTGCTGTGTTAAATCATGGTAAACTAAATATCTTTGTGTTTTGGACTTAAGCTTGAACAAAACAAAACATGTCAGTGTCATCTTCAGGTTCTGGGAAATATTGCTCAACATTTACATTTTTAAAAAACCATTTCCTGATGATTCATTGATAATGAAAGTTATTGTTGCACAACTCTAAGCTGCTCAGAACAACAATCTAATTTTTCTTTTTAAATGTTTTTTTTCCTCAAATATCTGGTGTCTGGTTGCAGCTTCACTTCTGATTGGTCGACACACTTGTTGAGTAAATTCAGCAGTTGGACTGTGAGTTTCATGGTTAGGCCTTCAATTATGATTTATGTTCTGTGTGAGTAAAAAACAGCAACTGCTACAGTGTTTAAACACACACTTGTCAGGCATTTTGAAATGAAAAGGAAACACATGGTTTGAGCAGCGTTACTGTTGCTAACGAGGTGGTTTCTCTCCCCTCACTGTCTGTTCCCGTGCTCTAAACTAAAAATTATTTAAAATATATTTATGAATATATTGTTTCCTCAATTTAAATGAAAAATGTTAGGCTTTCTTTAGTATTTATGTCCTTTATCCCAAACAAAGCATGTTTGATATAATTTACTCAAACTTGAACTTTTCTGAGTTGATGAATTATATGTAAAATCTCTTTATTACCACCAGTTGATTGTGGTCACAGTCTGTAGTGTTAAGTGGGGAGGCAGTTCCAGTAGTAATGCTGCTTTCTAAAAAAAATATTTTTAGTTTGTATCCATTTTTTAATACTGTGAATTGACGGAAGCTTTAATAGGATGTTAAGTTGCTATTTGTAATTCACTTTGCAAGATAAGGTTCTACACAAGTGCTGATTTTCACTAAAATCCCTCATAATTCCTCCCATCTACAGGCCTGAGTGTAGCTGTGATTAATAGAATTAAATCCCTACTTTTCACAGATTTTATGGTCTTGTTTCCATGTTTTATGAGCAATAATTTATCTGTTAGGATGTTGGTAAAGGATAAAATTTCTGGCAATAATTAAGATGAAAATGATGAAAAAAGCAGAAAAATGACAGCTATCGTTGCTTTATTGACGGATGTGGTTCCTATGAGAAGCAGATGTGTGCTTATTTTACACAGACCCACAGTCATCATTTTGTGGTCTATATCAGTGTTTCACAAATTGAGGTTTTAAAGGAGACAAAAAAGTGTTACACATGATAGACAGGGGGAACGTCCACGGAGCATCCATTATCTGGCACCCGGGAGCCCATGGAGGTCCCAATCCAGCCAGGACTTTGAGTGCTTGTTTGTATAATTTCCTTGTGTCTTGCACGCTGCTTCACATTCAGACTATCTGCAGATATTTTCTCCTCTGTCCGTCTGGGTAGCTCTCGTGTGCATCTATGTGCAGAATGTGAATACAACATGTGTTCCTGCGTTCAGCCATATGCTCGTGTGTAGCTGTAATCTGCAGTCAGTCAGTCTCATACTGCGTGCCAGCACACTGGACGGCCCTGCATGTGTGATCAGCGTCTCCCAGCGCAGCATTCCTCAGTGACAGCCGCAGGGCAACAGCTTCTTTAAATAGCCTCTGGATCGCTGCAGTTCTCCCCGAGATCTGCAAAGACGTTTGGTTTCTCTGAGCTCAGGTGGAGTGTTAGCCCCTCCCTGTGGCCGGAGACCGTCTTAACTCATGACATGTGTAGAAACACGGATCAGATGTTTGTATGTAGAGCAGTCTTAATGCATGGAATCTGCTCTTTTATATCACAGTGAAAACTTTATTTCATCAGGAGGTTTCCTCAGTGAATGAACCGGCTTCAAAGAAGTTTTAAATTTGCATAAGTTTGAATTCAAATCAAAGTTTTACTCTGGTTTGAAACAGAAGGAGACACTGACATCCCACAGGTCCTTACTCCACAATGCAACAGCATTTTTTAGAGTAGGTTTTGTGTGTTGTGAAAAGGAGGAAGGGCTCTTTTGGGACTGTACAATGATTTCTATTTACCCTGATAGAGCAGTAATCAGTACAACTTGCTCCTGTCAGAGGACGTAAGTTAAGAGTCAGAAACACAGTGAAAAATGACTCAAACATCAAAATAAAAGTCGTCCAAACCAAACAAAAGTAGAGCTTGTTTGATGCTGCTGTCCAGAATGACTCACAGGAGCTTTGTTTGTCATCAGGGTGACATCTTTTGTCAGTGTCTTCCAAAGCAAAAAGATTGATGTGACTGGGTTTGGATCTGTCGCCTCTGTGTTTAAGGTTTGGCAAAGTTTAGGCAACTAAAACTACTCGGTTAAGGTCAGGGAAGAATTATGGTCACAGTTAAAAGAAACAAATGTCGACTGTTGGTGGGAGAGAGGATGCAAACAGCTGCATCCAGCACCCAGCAGATCGCTCTCTACGAGGCTCTGCCGCAGCGTAACACCACACTTCATCCGCCTTCGCTTTTGGGAGACCACGGCCGTTTTTTTGCATGAGCAGAAGAAGTGGTTTGTCAGGAAATTATAAATACAGGTTGTTTGAACAGATGATGATGAGGACAGTTTCTTTAGATCTCAAGTCAAACAACCTGATTCAACAAAGGTTATATTAAAAACACACACACACTGATCGAGTCTTCCACACATTCATGAGCTTCTGCAGCAGCTCTGCACTTGTGCCTGTTATTAACACACACACACTCTTGACTCAGATTCTTGGCATGACTTTCTCATGGTAAAAAAGGAAACATCCCCATTCCCCCCTCCCAGCTCCCATAATCCCCTCCTGCCTGCCTGTGTGCCATCCCTGACCCTCCTGTAACAAATCCACACTGAGAGGAGCTCATGTCCACTTTATGATTTGACCACCGATCTGTTCTTGTTCCTGCCTGTTGATGTGTGACGGCAGGACGGAGCAGAGATCTGATTTATACTCTGTATCATCAGGATAGCTTTGTTCTTCAGTCAGACAGCTCTGCTCCTCTTCAGCCGTGTCCTTCCACATATTATGCCAAACTAAATGCGGGGCTGCAATGCCCCTCACCAAAGAGCTACCTGTTGTCATGTCTAACGCTGGTTTCCGTGGTTATCGCACTATCTCGCAGCACCTGAACGACCTGAAGAAGGAGAACTTCAGCCTGAAGCTCAGGATCTACTTCCTGGAGGAGAAGATCCAGCAGAAGTTTGAGGAGAGCAGCGATGATGTGCACAGGAGGGTGAGTGAGTGAATGGACTGTTGACGATTCAGCATCTTTTTCTGCTGTCATGCACTTGATGTGTAGCTGTAGTCGGGCTGCTTGTTGTTTTCAGAGCCTCAGGTTTGTGTTGACAGTAAGTTGTTCTGACAGCAGGTCTCAGGCTGCTCTGCAACACTTCATACAAACTGTCAGTCACAGGTTTCTGCCTGTTCAGAGAAACATTAACAGATACCTCAGGCCTCTCAGCCTCTGGGGAGCTGGATTCCTCCACAGATCAGGAACGGCAACAGGAGTATTTAGACGTTTGAGAATAAGGCCATGTTAGAATGAATACACCACAAATAAACAATATGAAAATGCTAATAACAGTCTATAATTAGAACATCCACACAGACCAAGGCTGTTTGAGTTTTTACATCATGGAAATAGTTAAACTACATCACAGGTTAGCAGGCACCTGTCTAACACCTGTGAACGTGTCTCCTCACTTTTTCTCTTTAGTGTCAAAATCTGAGTAAGCTGTTTGTACTCAACATATGTGATGTGTTTACAGTCTGATCTCATGTTGATGAGCTTGAGGTCTTAAAACAACAACTTCAAACATGTTCTTCAGCACTAACAGTCTGATTTGATTTATCATTTATCTGTTTATTTTGGAATTGATTTTTGTGGCTGACTGAGCTGCAGGGTAATCAACAATGTATTTACATTTTTCTCTTTACTTCCCCTGAGCTGTAGTCTGAGCCATCCTTCATCCTGAGGACTCTGTTCTCTGTAAACAATGCTCGCAGAAGTAAATGCTCTTTAATGCATGAGAACATAAAGCCTGGGTTAAAAACAGAGAAAAGAAAACTGATTAAAACAAAAGCAATGAGTTCTAAATACACTGTGCTGCCTATCAGGGTGATGAAGGGCACAGTGAGGAGACCCACATATCTGCTGAGAGCATGGCTGTTTTAACTGCCCCTGCAGTTACCGTCTGACCTGTTTTCCATCAGCCTCTGTAGACCCAATGACCCACATTATGTTAGCCTGAGAGCCTTCAGGCCTGCAGCTTGCGTGCATGCCTGCACACTGTGCATGCACTCCGCTAGTTTGATTCCATGTGTGCACACTGTATACATGGTGCATGTGAGTGCTGTTGTACGTACAGTATAAGCAGAACCACGTCCACCACCTGTGTTGTGTGTCAGTGTGTCAGTAATCGGAGCACTGAGCAAAATAAATCCCTGCAGTCGGATACCTGCACGTGAGCAGCTAATGGCCAGTTCAGGCCAGTTTGTTGCTGCTTTCTGAGCCAGAAGTTAAAAGTGGTGGTGTTGCTGGGTGTAGGGTGGAGGAGGGGGCAGGGGAGAGTGGTGGATATTACACTGGGGGGGTTGGAGAGGAGACAGATAGAGCAGGTGCTCATATCCCTACCAGCTATTTATAGATCTATTGAGATTCAGGTCGGCACGTGAGACTGAATGTCTCTCTGCAACACTGTGCAGAACTCCACAAGTAAAAATACAGGTTTTTCTGCTTGAGGAGAAGTTGGATTACACTGGAAATATGCTGGTTTTGGTTTTGCATGACATCATATATGTAGACAGTGGTTTCCTCTGCTGAGTTCATGAGGAGTATCTCCTATAGCTTTATCAGGTTTAAACCATCTTCTACTTCTTATTGTTTGACTTAATGAATTTCTTTTGCAGAACATCGAGTTGAAGGTTGAAGTGGAGAGTTTGAAAAAGGAGCTTGAGGACAAACAGCAGCTTCTGGACAAAGCGCTGTGAGTATCTGACGTCTTCCTGCACAGATTTGTAACCACCGTTTCTTCTCTTCTGTTGGTCTGAGAAGGCTGCGAACCTCCAGATGCCTCCAACAAATCACTCACCCACACTATATTACAGCCTTAAAATGTATATTCAAAAGCTGTTTCAAATATTCAGCTGCTTGTGCTGCACAGATTTGTTGAAATGCCTTCAGGGAAACCTGCCTGAGAACTACAAAAACACTCCTTTCATCGCTAGTTTGATTATTTCCCATGAGTCCATCAGTACATCAGAGCCCGGTCGCCCTCGAGACCCAACAGCCTCTCATCACACGCGAGCCCGTCGGCCTGTGGACTCACCTAGCTATCACAACACGGGCTAAGCTCTGAGGAATGCCGCGTATGGACTCAGCACTGAAATGCTTTTGAAGAGGATGAAGTGACTCTGTGTTTCTGGGACAGAGGACGGAGAGGGGATGAGGGCGAGGAGGTGAAGAGGGGGTGAGGGACCGACTGAGGGTTTGTTTTGAAGGGGGGAGAGTGCAGAGAGTAGGGGAGCAGGGAGAGTAAAGGGCAGAGGTGCCTTGTGGTTCGTTGCGTTGCTGAGTCGGGAACTATTTGAGCTGCAGCACCTGTCTGTGAAGCAGCTGTCTGTGTCTCACTGTATCAGTTTCCTCAGCTCCTCTCCTCAGCCAATACACTCACCAAACAGTCTGCAAACCACAGAATATGTTCAATACCAACAGTTTAATTAAAGTGTCAGGTCCCAGAACAAGACAAAATACCCAACACTTTTTTCATCTAATTCTACTGATACCTACACATGGAAAAAGTCTTGATTTACCCAACCAGACTTGAGGTATCAGACCAGCAGTTTTTTTCTGCTGTAGAAAGTAGTTCTGACACTCAGATCAGAATCAGGACGCTGCCTCTGGAAAGAGATGTTGCTGCTGAAAGCTGCAAATGCTGCTGTTTACTTTTAGCTTTACAAATGAATTTCCATTCCCCTTAACTGTGTTATAGTGGAGACAGAAATCTCAGAGACCTGTATCTCCAAACCTGGACTAAAACTAAAACGATCTGCATGTAGAGAAAAAAGAAAAGGAAGTGACAAAATGAATAAATTCATCCAACATGAATCTAAATCCAATGAGACTGGGCTTCCTGTGTAACACATGCTTTTACTGAAGATCAAGTTTTAATCCTTAAGATTTTCATATAGAAATATTAAACATTTGCAAGAGAAAAGAGAAGCTGTGACTCTGCCATGCCAAAGCTCTGTTACACTCCAGTAGGTAAAAATGGTAAAACCCTGACCTTTGACTGATGCTTTGATTAGTCAATCAGTCAATTTAGCGTCAAAACATTGAAAAGGGGAAGAAATTCCAGCGTCTGAGGAGAGTGAACGTGCAGCATGTCAGAGTGGAGTTTGGAGTCGAAGCTGAGACATTCTCTCTCTCTCTCTCTCTCTCTCTGTGCCCTGCTGCTTCATAAATAAACTCTCTGGCCACAGTTTATCATTAGAGCTATTAACAGAGCCTGACTGAGAGATGTGAGGAGGAAAAGCTGAGTGTGACCTTCTGGCTGTTGAAGGCGCTGAGTGGCGGAGCAGTGACAGACTGGCTTCACCATAATAACCTCCACCTTGTTCCTCAGAGAAGGTCAGGAGACGTTTCCCTCTGGAATCCATGTTTCCTTTTGTCCCCCGGAGACAAAGTTCACCCTGCCTGAGCTTTTTATTTCCTCTGCCAGTGACGGTGTCTTTTCTGTTCCATCTTTGTTATTCAGGGTTTCAAAAATTCAAATATGGTGCAAACAAATTCGACCATGTTCCAGGTTGGTGTTTACTGTGGATCCAGATCCAGAAGCATCAGCGTGTGGCTGTTTTTTAGTTTTACAGCTGAAGTGAGCTCCTCCATTAACGTCGTAAGAACCTGACATATTGATGCTCACAGAAAATGCTACTGTTTATAAGCTGTCATCTACTAACTGAACTGATGATGACACAGGAGATACATCAGGATCTTGGCAGTTTACCACTTTGGAAGGGAAATCCTGAATGTGCTTTATGTTTTGAATTAGACAGAAAAATCCAAGTTTTTCCCAGGATTCCTTGGTTCAAGATAAATCTGTCAGCAGAGGCCACACACATTTCCACATTTTCCAACATTTTTAATGGTTTGTCTGCTTTTTCTCGTCCTCCTCTGCAAATTTCATCCAGTCTTCACTGACTTTAACTGAATAAGCATCAGTCTTGGGTTGGAATATTTCACTCAGTGTAAACACAGTTTGCTGCTTCAATAATGAGCTGGAACAAGCTGAGTATATAATACTGTCAGTCAGTGTGGAATAAGATTATTGCAGCAACCTTAAAGCTACTTATTCCATATTATTTCACCATAATTTCTTGCCACAATTTGACATGAGGACAATTGTGATTTAATGCTGATGAAAAATACACATTTCAAGAGTAATACAGCCAAATATAATGAGACTTCAGCTACTGGTGATGCCTGATGAATTTAAATAGCTTAAGTCTGAACAGTCGTCTGGCTCTGCTGAAAGTTTTCATCCTTCAAAAAATCCTGAAAATGACCAAACAGGATTCAACTATTTTCTAATAATCATCAGCCATTTGCATGTTTTTCTATCCCAATGTGCATTTTAATGTAAATTAAGAAGAGAGAAGAAGAGAAGAGAAAAGACGGAGGATGGTCTTTTTCACAAGTTCACATTGATGCCAGTTTCCAAACTTAAACAGGTTTTCAGCAGATGTTTGTCTTCTACTGTGACAGAGTTCATCTTACCGTGATGACTCGGTGATAAAACCCGGAGCCAATTCAAGAATAACATCCTATAAAACTCAGACTGCTTAACTAGACCAGTATCACATTTGTGGAGAATGTGCCAAAGCGTTTCTACACATGAGGCGCGGTGCATTATGACCTGTGAGATACGTCTGTGAGTCTTTTGGGAAAGTTAATGATACCCGGATCTAAGTGAATAAATCATGAGTGTTTGTGGTCTGCAGGGAAAAAGAAGCCCATGAAGTAAACCCATCAGCTTCATGTATTATTAACTGACTGCAGGCTTCTGCAACCAAACTGTCTTTGTTCAAGCTGTCCTACAGTGCAGGTTAACTCCAGACTGACACTGGGACCTTAGTGGATCTGCAGTTGTTAGTCTGGTGATTAAGGCTTCAACAAACCCTGTCATCTAAATCCAGACCAGTTGTTCTGTTCTAAAGTAAGCATTTTATTTTTCTGCTTCCTTTGTAAACGTCTTTACCCCACAGGCTGACGGCTGACAGTCTGTCCAATCAGAATGAAGCAGAGCTGCAGCGTCGCCTGGCCGAGCGACAGGAGGAGATCTGCCACATGCAAGAAATCCTGGAGACCAAAGTTCAGCTGCTACAAGAGGTACAGACACATAAACACTCACTGATGGGCTTTATGGCAACAGCTACAAAAATCAGAGGGAGCTGATTTGTTGTTAGTCACACAGTTCTCATCTCTTCGTCCCGTTTGTGTTGCGTTCAGGAGGCCGAGCTGGCTCGAGGTGAGGCTGAACGGATGGCCTCGCTGGCGGACTCGGAGTCTCAGCGCTGTCTGGCTCTGGAGAGAGAGATGGTGGAGAGGATGGAGGAGAGCGGAGGCTCAGGTGGACTGCTTACTCAGTGGGCCCTGGCTGATAAAGACAGGTGACTTCAGACTTTACAAAAGCAGCTCATAAAGTAACATCCTGCATAAAAACCAAGCATTTATTTTCTGGGTCCAGATCACTGTGGACTTTGGGAAGTTCAGTTGCATCTTTACAGCTGCGTTGCAGGACAGGAAGTTGTCTGCTGGTCTCTGCTGATATCAGTGCTATTCCCAGCAGCTCTGTTGGCTCTGATGCTGCTGCTGACACTGATATCCACTGACCTTGTCAGAAATAGTCTCACGCCTGGAACAAAGAGCCAGAGCTCTGACCTGCATACTGTCACTGACCCTAAACAGAGAGTCTGGGTTAGATATGTGAATTTCACAGCTGTAACTGTGTGAACTTTCTCTCTCTGTTTCTCTCTCAGGATGATTGAGGAGTTGACGCAGGAGAAACATTCCCTGGGTCTCCGGGTCGAAGAGCTTGAGGTCAAAGTTCATGACCTTTCCTCCTCTCTAAAGAAGAAGGAACGGGGAGCTGAGGTATGTCCATAACCTCCTCTGCATTTATAAACCAATACCAAACAATACATACGACACACACACATACATGTGCCTCGTCTCAGATTTCGTACTGTCTAACAACTGGGTCTGTATTTATTAACATTCAGAGAAACTTCACTCCGAAGATCTAAACAGCCGATGTCTGAGTGATGAAGTTAGTCTTTAAAAGTGAAGAATAAGATCGAGCGACTCAGTCCTACTAAAGCTCTAATTAAATTTTCCCATATCCATGTGGTTGTTAGGGTACGAGCAACATAAATCTTGTCACTTACTCATGTTTGATGGAGGTATAGCTCAAAATCTACGACTCTGTGGACTGTACACAGACTGTGCACAGAGTCAGTGTGGTGGAAAGCAGAAGTTGAGTCCACTCTTCTGTCCATTAAAGCAAAGATGTTGGAGTGTGCAGTGAATCGTATATAGCAGAATAAATAATCAGGCAGAAGTTGTAACCTTCATTTTATCAGTGACTGTTCTTCAGAAAATTCTTCAAATGAGAAGGAGGTGGAATCACAGGAAACTGGTCAAGATGGCAACAAAAAGAAAACCTCCGATGAAGTAAAAATACTCTGTTACAAGTAAAAGTCCTGCATTTCACTCTTGAGTAAAAGTATACCAGCAAAATGTACTTAAAGTAAAAAATGTTAGTGTTAAATTCTGGAGCCTTTAAAGGTCCTGAGAGATTAAATCAAATCTTTTACACACAAAATAATATCTTCTACACTCTGGTTATTATCTCGTAAAACAAGATCAAACAGAGAATTTTTTCAAGACTTTATGAGCTCTCCTGTTAGTTACCCACACAACCACAACCTGAGTCTAATAAAGCACAATAACTGAAAACACCTGTGTGGGTATAAACACACGGCCTTTAATCTATAATAATACGTCAAATTTGAAAACACGATCGTATGTAACCAGTAACTATAGCTGTCAGATAAATGTAGTGGAGTAAAGAGTGCGTATATTTAAGTATTAAGAAGTCGTATGAAGTAGCACAAAATGGAAGAAATCAAGTAAAGTACAAGTACTGAGACTTTGTACAGAAGGAAACGTGTTGAGGTACTTTCTGCAGGCAGAGCAGAGGCATCAGACAAAACCTGTAAGAAGAAGAAATCCAGTAGCACACTGAGTTCAAACCAAAAAGATGAACGGAGAGAAGCTTCAAACTAAATCTGCACCAGTTTCACTGCTGTCATTTCTACCTGTGTGAACTATGCTGCACATAACAGTGTTGAATTTACTTTACTGTGTCTCAGGAGGTGCAGACTGATTCTGTATCAGCCCTCTGTGGTCCACACAGAGGAGACCTTTGGATTCTCTTACATTTAGACTTTTGGGAATCAGATGGAAAACTTAAAAAAAAGTTTATTTAGTAACAGGGAAACACAAAGAATTTTACTTTAACCTGCATCCAACAGTTGACTTCTTCTTCTGGTTAAGGCCTTAAATCCAGAGTGTGAGTGTGACCCAGTCAGGTGAGCCAGGTGCACGCTGAATCCCCCCCCCCTTCTCCCATCGCTCTATTCTAAGTGTTCTGGCTCAAACCCCAGACAGGCCGAGTGACTGAGATATCAGACTGTTTTTATATCCACATGTGGGTCAGTGGAACTTTGGCAGAGCAGATCTGCACACGTGCACGTTATGGCTGACAGGAGAATCACTGTGCGTTTACCTCAGTCATCAGAGAGGAGAGATTACTGTCAGGAAATACTCTGAGCTCATTTCTCTTTGCTTTTAACGAACACTGTACCTGTTACCTGATACAGCTGCTGATATCTATGTGGTCCAGACATAAGGCCTGAATAAATAATGAGGCAGGATGGGTGATGGTCTGGAAGAAGCAGAAGCAGAAGATCAAATGCAGCTCACTCACAGCAGATTGTAGATGATGTTTTCTGCTTTTCTCCTCACAGAGTCGGGATGGTCGTGGAGTTAACGCTCAGCTGCAGGTAGGAAACATTCACATTCACTCAGCACTGTGTGTGAATGAGATCTGTGTGTTGTCATTGCAGTGTTGTGTTTGATGACGTCCACTCTCACAACAACAACAACAACAACACGTTTCCTGACTGACTTTGCTTGTTTTGTTGGGGTCACAATCTCCCTCCTCTGTGTCCACAGAGACGTAGCTCCACCTAGTGGTACCTAATCTGAACTGCACAAACAGAATGAGAGACAGTATTTTACATGAGTATACATGTACGACTGGACATCTGTATTCTTGACATTTACTGTCAATACTTACTTTCACTTGTGATTAAGAGTTTTGGCTCTGCTGCTTTTATTTTCCTGTTATTGTTTCCTACCTCCCTCTTTTTCCATCTGTTCTTTGGTCATTTCTCCCTTTTTTAAATTTCTTTATTCACTTTTTGCAGCTGGTTTGAACTGACTGCAGACTTTCTCATATTAGCAAAACACAGTTTTTCTTATGATATTTTTTTGATACTTAAGTGAGTTCATTTTACTGTGTTTACTTTTACTTAAAGAATAGAAACAGTACAATTAAAGAAAAAAATATATTATATCATATAAAAAAGGAAGAAAATACAATTGAAAACAAAAGGAAGAAGAAAATGAGAAAGTAAAAATACAATAAAGTAAAAGGAAAATTGGGGAAACAAATAATCCTCAGTTCATTCAAAATGTTCAGTTAAAACAGATTTTCACACATAATTTATTTTTAAATTTCATAAAGCACAATATAATCTAACTGCAAACATAAGGAGTATGATAGCTCAGCTTTACCTTTTAGTAAAGTATCGACTGCAGCTCTTTACCTTCTGATAAAGTACTTTTTTCACCACTGAAACAAACAGAAACACACATTTGATTTTCTGTGGTCTCTCCTCTCTCTGTGTTATTTCCTGACAACAGAACGTACTCGTACTGTATTCAGCTGCTGGTGTGTTCAGACACTTCTCCACGGTAACCAGAGGGATGTATT
The DNA here is from genome assembly GCA_033238685.1 of Lates japonicus. Lineage (NCBI taxonomy): Eukaryota > Metazoa > Chordata > Actinopteri > Centropomidae > Lates > Lates japonicus. The sequence goes on from BRZM01000106.1 coordinate 197,888, forward strand.
TAATCATTGGTCCTGCCCTCTCATTACCCTGCTTGTGTTGCTCTTTCTAATATTAGGTCACATCGGCAGTGATCAGAGAATCCGGGTCACTGCACAGTCAGCTCACACTTAGAGTAAACTCCTGCTAATTTAGCCTCGGTTTCCTCACTGACGCCAGTTCTAATCATAATCAGCTCACTGTCTGCTGGCTGCTCCACACAGCCTCACTTCATCAGATCAGCGCGCACAGAGGCAATCAGTTGTTTACTTGGCGAACCAACAAGTGAGACGTTTGAGAGCAGAAATCAGCAGAGACACCTCCTCTGTCTGCCTCCACATTCATTCTCCACTGTCACACTTTGGCATCTCTGCCACTCTGAGAAAAATAAACAGCGGGCGCAGTCTGTCCGCGGTGTTTGGCACTTATCTCTGATTAGGATTAATTGATTTTTGATTGCGTGGCTCATTCAGGCTGATCAGTGTTTTGGTGTCGTGTCTCCAGAGGCTTGTAGGGGTGACAAATGTAGACGCAGTCAGGGCCAAGAGAAAGTCAGCGGAGGTCCAAAAAAGACACAGAGGAAAGCAAATCACATGTGAGAACGTTCATATCAACAGCACATCCAGCCTGCTGCGATAATACAAGACGGATGAGGACTCGAGTATCTGTGAGTCTGTGGGAAAAAGGTCCTGAAAGTGTCTGTTGGAGATGACATCAGCTTTTAAAGAGCTCCATGAAAGCGACATGTGATTCACTGACACTAATTCCAGGGGAATGAGAGCCTGCTCCCCTCCTCCCTCCCTCCCCTCTTCCCCTCTGTGCGGGGACTGGGTGCCCCTGGGAGAGGCATGAACTCATTCCACGCTGACAATTTAGAGAATTTAATGAACCTGATGGAAAACACTGAGGCCTGGTTTCTCAGTCCACACACAGTCCTACTGAGTCAGAAAAGCTTCATAGAAATACAAAGTGTTTTATTAAACAAGTTGTCACAGTGTTCTGACATTAATGACCGGCAAGGAGAGAGAGATTAACTCTTTTTGCTCCTCTGAATTTCAGCACCTAGAGTCATTAAGGCCTCAGCACTTTGAGACTGAGAGCAGAGGTTTTAATGAAGCAGATGAAATATACAGCAGGGTGAGAAACAAGTATCCAGTGCAGACATAGACAGTAAAGCACTGTATTTTTATTTGAATATGTGCAATGTTTCATCAGATGCATATAAAGATAAAATAAAAAGAGATTAAAATAGAACTGATAAAAGGGGGAAGTTAAATAGAAAATAAAGTTTTTCTTTTCCGGATTTCATCCTTTCATCCAAATGTGACTGTAGATGGTGAAGTAACTCCATCATCAAACCTGCAGAATGACTGACAGGTCCTTTCATTTGTTTTGTAAAACTGGACAGTGAGTAAAGTTAGTAACAGGTAGTAAACAGGCTGAACACAGTATATGTGCAGTGAGTGAATTAAAGGGCTGGGCTCAGAGACCCTCCTGTTCCCAGTAAAATGGTTCAGTTTATGAGCCTGAAAGAGGTCTCACTCCTACACAGATATCAGAGACCGGAAAAAACAAACAAACATCACAACAAACAAACAAACAAACAAACAAACATGAGAAATTTGAGTCTTATCTTCATGTAGTCAGACAATTTCAAGTTTCCACCCAGAAATATTCTATAATCACTGAAAATGCTTTAAAACATTAAAACATAGAAGGAAGAGACCTCATGTGGTCCTTTTTGTGGTTCCAGCTGTAGTCCAGTCAGTATATTGATAATTAATACAAAAACCTTTACATTTCTAAGTAAATTATATATGATTTATATATGTAGCTATATGAAATATTCCCAGGAACAGGCAATGATCAATAATAATTCGGATTGGGCAGATGAGGCTTAAATCAAAGTTGGGACTAGTTAACGCTGCGGAGTGAGGCATCCTCCTCACCGTAGAGGATCTTTGGTTTCTGTCAACGTTGCCTCGTTGTGTCGGTCTGAAAGCGGCTGGACGTCTGACAGCCGCTCCCTCCATCCTCAGCTGATGAAGGCGGACAGACAGCGGGACGCAGACACGGACAGACCGCCGGTGAATCTACAAACATCCGAACCGTCGACGAGGAAAGATCGGGCCGTGGTTTTGTTCCGTGTTCGTGTCGGGTTGTAACGGGAGCGCAGCCGCCGCACCGGAGAGATGCTGTACATGTAAATATAACGTCATTGATTTAAAAGCCGGGAAATAAAGCGGTGACAGCGGCTGCAGATCGTTTCCTCACCGGAATCACTGAGGGACAGAGCGACGGGAACAAAACCCGGATCGATGTGAACACATGACTGAAGCTTTACCAGCGAGGAAGTGAAAATGTGACCCGTGACAGAGATCCACTCACATCCGCTCTGCGGGGACATTTCTTTTTTTCCCTCTGAATTAACGCTGCAGATCACGTTGTCATGTCAGCGTGATCCGACGAGATTTGTGTTTCTGAATCCGAAGGAACGAGGAGGGATGCTGCTGCAGCTTCCTCATCCGATCCCCATCATCCACTGACCTGGTTTTATTTCCTCTGATCAAAGCAGTGAATCAGTGCATCAGAAAAGCTTCAGATTTAAAGTTTCTTCTTGATCTTGGAAACACCAACAACAGTCTGGTCCACTCAGAGGCTGTTCTGGAGCTTTTGATAGTTTCACACTGTCCTCTTCAGCAGCTTTAGAGAGAAGCTTAAATCTAAAACCTAAATTCAAGAAACTGAAACTGCAGCTGACAAAAGAGTGACAAAAACACGTCAGAGCATCTCTGCGTGAGACCACACCTGTACCAAACTCCAGTCAAAGATTCAGCACTTTAACGTTTCTCTGAACTCGTCCTACCACGTGAGGAAGCTCCTCTTCCTGCTCCTGTGTGGTTGGTAGTGATCACACTGCCACACGCTGCTGTGATGCTGGACGTGGTGAAGATGAAGGAGGCGTGCAGGATCTGTGCCCGCGAGCTCTGCGGCAACCAGCGCCGATGGATCTTCCACCCGGCGGCCAAGCTCAACCTGCAGGTGCTGCTGTCCCACGCTCTGGGCCACGAGCTGACCCGGGACGGCCGTGGGGAGTTCGCCTGCTCCAAGTGCGCCTTCATGCTGGACCGCATGTACCGCTTCGACACGGTGATCGCCCGAGTGGAGGCCCTGTCTCTGGAGCGCCTCCACAAGCTGCTGCTGGAGAAAGACCGGCTGAGGCAGTGTATTGGAGGCCTGTACCGGAAGAACAACACAGAGGACGGGAACGTGGCTCCGGCCGGGTCTGCTGTGGGGGTTGTTGGGACTGAGATGGGGTCTGAGGACTCCCCTGTGGTGGATCTGTCGGCCCTGCAGGATGTGAGATACTCTGACATGATCCAGGATGATCTGGCTTACTCTGTGTACGAGTCATGGGCTGATAAGGAGGATCCAGCCCTGGACCACCACCACCACCACCATCACCACTGCCCAGGTGGAGACTCCCTCTCTGGCCAGAAGCCGAGGAGGTGCAGGGGTTGTGCGGCGCTCCGTGTTGCAGACTCTGACTACGAGGCGGTGTGTAAGGTGCCTCGCAGGGTTGGGCGAAGGAGCACATCCTGCGGGCCGTCTACCCGCTACTCATCCAGCGTGCAGGGGGTGGAGGACCCTGCCAGAGCCTCTGGAGGGTCTGAGACCACCATTGTCTTTGAGTCCTCCTCAGCTGGGTTGGACACTGATAAGACTATGTGTGACCAGACGAGTCCCAGCCCGGCGTCTTCTGTTGAATCTCTCGACACTGCTGTGGACGTGAGTTGCCCTCCTGTGAATCACAAAGAGAGGGAAGAACCTGAACCAGAGAAAGACCCAGAGGAGGCTCCAGTGAGAAGGGACACTCCATGGTACAAAGTCCCAAGCGAGAGCTCCCTCACTGGGCTCGAGATGATGCTGAGCCTCCTGAGGGGTTGGGAGTACCGGCCAGTGAAGCCTCTGAGGGGCAGCAAGCTCCCAGTTCTGGTCAAAACCAAACTGGAACAAGGCCTTTCGCTGCCTCTGTCCATCCCACTGAGGTCGCCCTGTGGAGGGGCAGCAGACAGTGAACTGTACCCCCACCAGCCTATTCCAGAGGTTGTGACCCCGTGTCCGCAGCAGGAGCTGCAGGCGGAGCTGGCAGAGATGGAGGAGCAGTGGCTGGATGATTATGTTCAGTGCGGGCCGTTCCGCTTTCAGCAGGTAGTTCAGTCCTGCTCAGCCTCATAAAACCTCTGTTTAGGGTTGGGGTTAGGGCAGGGGCTAATGAAACATGTTTTTGAGTTGCATTGTGGGTAGTGTAGGATCCAGGATGTGGAGGTTTACACAAACTAGGAGCCAAAAGTCAAGACGTCTCTGTCTCTGCAGCTTCAGTTCTGACTATTCTTTTTTGTTTAATCTGGCTCTTCTAAGTCCTCACGTTTATGGCAAAGAAATACTAAATGAATAGAAGCAAAGTTGGGTTAAAAAATCACAGAAAAAACAAAACCATGCAGATCTAATTTACAGAGCAAACAGTCTGTAGTTTGTCATTTCTAAAGACACTGATCTCATCTCAGACGTGATCGGAAGCGTCCTGTCAGTTTCACTGGAAACTGGTCAAAGCTGCGGCACAAATCTCAAATTTACAGCCCGGCAGAACCTGACGCAGGCGCTCAGTCCGACCACTTCTCAAGAACATCGACCAACTAATTCCCTGTTTGTGTGTGGCAGCCGTCCAGACTGAACGAGGTCAGATCTCTCTAGGTTTCCTGTCTTAGTCATCTCCTTCACCGCTGACAAAGCTGAACGCAGTCGCTGCCTTGATTACCCCTCTCAGGGGGACGGGGCGTAAATACTCTTCCTTGTCCGTATCCTAGCAACGCTCCCGTTGCCATGGGAACAGTCTCCATGCTCCCGCAGCGGTCGGCCCATGTGAAGGCTCTGCTCAGTCTGATCCAGCTTCATAACTTCCATTGTTATGTTAATGAGTAGTTTGAATGTGGTTCAGCGTGCCAGGGGCAAAGCAAACAGAGACAAGACGGCTCTGTTATAGTCTATTATGTTCTGGTGTGTTGGTCTATTATAAGAAAATACACCAGGCTGCACAATGGACCTCTCACTGGTCTGAATTAGAGGAGCTACACTCACTCTATTCATACTCTGTTCAAGACTCTGAAGACTTCTGACCTTTTAACCAGAGGTCTGTCACGATTTGGCAAAAGTGGAAAATGATTCAAGGCTCCCCCACTCTGTGATAACAGCACGTCATAGAGAGTCAGATATCAGTGACCAGAGACCAAAATGTCCTCTCTCCCAACCCTAAAGAAACTCACAGAAAATTCCTGGATTCACACCCCAGCGCTCCACCAAGTTTGGTACAAATCGGGTTTATACATTTTGTGCTGACAAACAAACAAAATGAACCGACAGACGTGAGTGAAAACATAAGCTCCTCGGGGGAGGTAATTAGAGTTTAACGACGTAAGTAGAAAAAAATGTCTCGCTCCGTTCAACAGAGCAGATCATGTTTAAAATGCAGCAAAATAAAACAAGTCCAGGCCACAGCACTGATGTGTTCCTGTTTTATCTGTCAGTGCTCACTGAGCTGACCTTTCTTCTGCATTATTTCATACATTATTCTGATTCGGTTTATTCTGTCAGATCATGTACATCAACCTCTATTTTCCCACTTCTTTTATAAAATAGTTTTATTTCGAGCACATTATTTTACAGGTCCCACAGTTTCTTAATAATCCTCATAGGGAAGTAATATGTAGCTGTAAATTCTCAGTAAGGAAACCAATGACAAACCCTGTTCAGTTTGAGCACGTCCAGCATACAGTTCAACATCGAGTTTCCAGTGATACATGAATATTTACTTGGATTAAAATGGGGTGGTTCTCCTGAGGGAAATCAACAACTAAAATATATAGCATTAAAAAGTCAAATAAATTAGTTGGAGTTTATGTGGATTGTCTCAGAAAACTCTGTGATTAAAGTATAATTTGTACTTTTCAGAACACTTAGAAGGGACTTATTCAGAGTTATTGGATCCATAAAATAAGAAAATGAGCTCTTGTTTTCTTCAGTAATGTTTTTGAAAAGGTCGCACATACAGCTGATAACGTCCCAAAGGGCAGAGTTAGACCACGTCATTACACAGTCCCATAAAAACAAAAACAAGGAAGTCAACAACGTGCTGCCGTGGCAACAACAGCCGCTTCCCCAGGAAGTCATCCAACAGCGAGCTGACATCACTTTCCACTTTCACTCAATCATCCACACAAAGCTGCAAGGACAGCACACTGTAGATCTGCAGCTTTAAACCGCTGGTGTGCCGCTGTTTGAGCTTTATTCTCTGGCATTATCTGCTGTATTCACTCCTGTGTAACATCCACATAGTTCCCCTGCTAGTTTGCCTGTACTGACATGACTCCTCCTGTGCGTTTCAGCGGCTGATTGACGAGCAGCAGGGTCAGCTGAGTCAGTATGAGAGTGCCGCAGGTCAGTGTGTCGGTGAGCTGCAGAAAGCCCAGGACCAGGTCCGCTCGCTGCAGGCCAAGATCAGAGAGAGCGAGACCAGGAACCAGGTACAAACACAGCACAGGACTCTGCTTTTAAATGAAACCAAACGGAGAGTTGAAACCAGATTTAATTCATGAGCAAGTTGTTTGGTTTGTTGAGTGTTTGAAATGAATTCTGTACTGTGTTCACTGTGTGTGTGTAGAAGCTGCAGGAGCGTCTCGGTGAGATGGAGCTGGAGCTGCGGTCGGCCCGAGAGGAAGCACAGCGACAAGAGCGAAACATCCAGAACATCAGCGATACCGTCAACTCCAAGGAGGCAGAGGTAGAGAGGGAAGGATGGATGGACAGACAGATAAAGAGACAACAGAGGAGGGAGGGATAAAGGAGGGCAAGGAGCAACCAGAGACAGGAAGGAATACATTTAGACATGAATGAAAAGACTGAGCACAGCAGGGGAGGGAAGGAAACTGGAGCAAGACAAGAGTCAAACGTGAAAATACACAAAGGATGCACAGTTTCAGACTGGAGCAGTGTTGTTTATGTGTGTGTGTGTGTGTTTGTGTGTGTGTGCAGGCTGCAGAGCTGTACAGGGTGATTGAGGAGCAGAATAAGATGCTGTGTTCTCTCAAAGAGCTCGCCAGCCGCAACCAGCTGCAGCAGCTGCAGGTTTGTCCTCTGCACCGACACAGACTGGTGCCAAAGTGAAGCGCCTACCATGTCATTTCAGAGGAACTACTAGTCGTCATATTTCATTCTCTGTCCTCTCTTCATCCTCCCTCCCTGGGTTTTACCTGCAGGTGTCGGGGGCAGAGAGTATTCGAGGTCAGGGTGAAGTTCTGGCTCTGCAGGCCTCTCTCTTCCAAGCTCAGCTGGAGCTGCAGGCCGGCCAGCGGGCACAACGACAGGCAGCCAGGACTCAGGAGGACCTGAGCCGGGCCCTGCAGAGGCTGGAGAAAGATCTGCAGGGGGCGCTGCAGCACAGGAGGGAGACGGAGAGACACAACCAGGTGAGAAAAGGATCACCTGCACCAAACAGATTTACTCATACACCTTGGATCCTGGCTCTTTGTCAGTGATGTTGTGTGTTTGTGTGCGATGTGCAGGAGCTGCAGCTGGCTCTGGAGAAGGCTCGATCGACCCTGCAGGAGAGAGAGGAACGGCTGAGAGAGGACGAGCAAGAGAAACAGAGGGAGAAGGAGGAGAGGGAGAAGACCATCAGAGAGCTGAGGACGTCTCTACAGACCAAAGAACAGCTGGTGGAGGTCAGACATGAACAAACATCAGTCTACAGCAACACTCTCAGATACTCCCAGGTGTCATATTAGTTACGTCACATCACAGGAAAGTAAACTACAAATATTTCACATGCAGCTGATACAGCTGAGTGGAATCAGCTGCAGTTCCTCTAATGACCACTAGATGCTCCAAGAAGAAAACTCTACTCAGACTGAACTCATGTATTTAACTGACTAAATCTGGATTTCCTGCCGTCTGTCAGGACTACTGTGAGCTGCTGGAGGATCCAAAGGAGAAGAGAGACTCTCTGCTTCACAAACTCCGACAGCGCATCAAGGAGAGAGATCGAGCCCTGGAGGTAAACAACACACACACTCACCAGCACTAGAGTTACATTTTGTCCTTCAGCTGTTTCAGTCCTAGGCTGCGTACGCACCTTGTGTTTTCAGCCTCAAACATCAATTAAAGAATAAAACCACATCCAAATCTGAAGTCTCTATCCAGACCAGACCTGCTAAAAGATGAGACGATAGACTTTATGAATATGGCCCCAGGCTCAGGTCAAAACTCAACTTTTTTCTGGTGAATCTGCAGCGAGCAGTGGATGAAAAGTTCCGCTGTGTGGAGGAGAAAGAGGAGGAGAATCGTCGGCTTCAGCTGCTGCTCAGAGAGAAGGAGAGAGACCTGGAGAGACAGCGCTGCGTCCTGGCCAACAACGAGGAGACCATCACTGTGAGAACGCACACACAGAAACACACCTTTCCTCTCTAGATTTGTCAACTGGTTCTAACACTCAGCTCTCTGTGTGTGTGTGTGTGTGTGTCAGAGCCTGGAGGTGCTGGTGCGAGGTAAAACTCTGGAGCTGGAGCAGGTGTGTGACGCCTGGAGGAACGTTCAGCGGCAGCAGCAGGAGAGCGAGGAGACGCAGAGCCGCATCCTGAGAGAGAGAGATACCATCATCAGCCAGCTGCAGGGGGCGCTGCACGCTCGCACACAGGAGGCGCAGGTACAGAGAGGACAGGACCAAACAGGAAACGCATCAGTGAAAACATTTATATATAAATGATTCCTCTTCCTTTAAATGAAGAAATGTTCAGCTGCAGAAAACCGTGTGTGTCTGAAGTAGTCAGCACAATAATGTGGGCGTTTAACATCAGTTCAGTTCTACTGATGGTGCATTCCTTTCAAAATGAAAGCAGCTCTCAGCTCTGTTCAGTGGATTTGCTCATGTTTTTCTTCCTCCTCTTCTCTCGGCTGTAGGATCTGCGCTGCTCTGTGCTGGCTCAGATCCAGTCCGCTCCCAGTCACGTCCTGGAGGAGCTGAAAGTCCGCCTCCAGCTCAAAGATCGCCTCTTCCAGGAGGTGCTTGCCGACCGCACCCGTCAGGCCCAGGAGCACCAGGACCAGGTCCAGGGTCTGCTCACAGCCATCAGCTCCAGGGACCAGTACATTAAGGTAGAGCAGAGGAGCTCAGTACACACACGTTGACTTCGTAAAATAACCACACACAGATGAAATGACAACACTCTCCCTCCAGGACTCTGCGAGCCGGCTCGATGAGGTGATGACCGAGCAGACATCGAGGCTCCAGGAGCTCCGCAGACAGCTGAGCTCAGGCCTCGGATCCAGGTCTGACTCTGGACCGGACTCGGCTGTGGAGCTCCAGGAGGTGCAGGAGGAGCTGCGTCTGGCCCTGAGGAGGGAGAGGGAGAACCAGGAGCTGAGCAGGAGTCAGGCTGCCAGGCTGGACTCCCTCAGCAGGACTCTGCAAGTGAAGGAGGAGCTCATCAGGGTCAGTGAGAGAGAGGGATTACTTTCAGGACAACAGGCCACAGAGTAAATTCACCTCCCTGCTGCGTACTAATACGTGTGTGTGTGTGTACGTGTCCTGGTCCTCTGTGTGGTTGTGTCCACACCTGTGTGGTGTACTTACAGGACTTCCAGAGGCAGATGGTGGATCCTTCAGGCCTCCCACTGGTCGAGCGACTGACCCAGGAGGTTCAGGAGCTGAGGGAGAGCCTGGTCCAGCAGGACGGTCCCCCGGCCAGAGGCCCCGTCCTGGGCCGGGACCGACCCAACAGCAGGCAGCCTGAGTTTGGAGGTGGGCATCAGAGAAGCATGGGACAGTATCTGTAACAGCAGCTCCCCCAGCAGCTGGGAGCGGGGACTCTTGGTGTGGGGGTCTGAGTGGAGTGACTCACTGTGGTGGTGGTCTGGTCTAAGTTTAACCTGTGGGTGAAAATACTAACACTGAACAGTTTCTGTTGTAACCAGTGATGGAAACAGGCCTGCACGCTTCTTAACACTGATGAAAGAAATGTCTGTTTCACTAATGAGACATGTAATTTTCAGCAGATTATTTAACACGATACAGGCAGGGAGGAAATTCTATCTGTGCAAACTATTCCCAATATCATAACATATTTTATAACAGTAAAACAGAACTATTTCAAAATTCAAAAAAAAAAAAAAAGGTTAGCAGCCAAAAACTCAAAAGAGATGCTTTTCAGAAGAGACCAGGATCATGACTGTGATCACAGGGGTTCAGAAACAGCAGATATTTTATTTTGGTTATTTCATTTTTAGACTTGAACACAAAAGGCAGTGTTCATGTTGAGGGGTCGTGTTTTGGTCGGAGAGAAGTGGAGGGCATAAGAAAGAAAATGAAATAAAAAGTGCACACAGAAATATTAATAACTCATTTCTTCATTAGTTAAACTGTTTCACCATCAGGAGCTTAAAGTCTCATTCATTTATTCTGTAAATGGAACATATTTGATGTCATTTTGGAACAGAACTCTTCATCTTTGGTGTCGTCCTCAGTGAAAACCACTTTAACCAGGAAACAGCTTCAGAAACTTGATTCTATTTATTTCTAACAGCTTATTAATGTTTCAGTGCAGTTATTGTGACTTTGCAGAATTCATCCAACTGTTCTCCAGTTTTCCAAGATATTTTATATTTTGTATGAAGCTCAAAATGGCATTATTTAGTTTGTTAAATAGTGTAAATGTTTTGTATCATCAGTCACAATATATTACTGTGTGTGTGTGTGTTTGCATGATCAGCAGCATGAACGAGCCTTTTCCTGAATGCTGTAAAATCCTTTATTGCTTGTTTTACTGAACCTTATGGAAACGTTGCTTTTATTCTTCTTATGATCCAGTGTATTTAGTTTACAGCTTCCTGCCTCTGTTATGGAGAAAATGTTCAGATAATTCACGTGTGTGTTTGCCTCTGTGGTTTAATGAGACTCTGTGCAATTCAACAACCATCAGTTCCTTTATTCTGTGGTTCAGTTTTAATGAATATTATGAACTGGAGCACAGTAAGTATGAGTGTTTGGTTTTTTCTTATTAATCTTCCCATAAAACAGAAGAATGTAAAAAAAAGGAAGGTTCAGACACTGTCATTGAGTTTCTAAACTTCTTGAGCAGTTCAGTAAATAAACATGCAGTAAACTTTAGGTGGTTTGTACAGTTGTTTAACTGTTGTATATTTGCACACTGTCCCACGTCACCAAAAAAAAACAAAAAACATTTTACACAATAACAATAACAGAGGAATGTTCCTCTCACTGTGGATTTGTGTCTGACTGAAGCACCAAAACTACACAGTTATGATACATATAACACATGAGGTTAGTCCTGGTTTTCAGTTTACAAAGTTACCTGAGCTACACCCAGAATTTCCAGGATGTGTTTCCCTAAAATTCCCATTGTATTTATTCATTTAATGTTGACATTTAATTCGTTGTATTTGCCTCTACGTGACGGTCTAAACAGAAAGAATCCTCCACACTGGTGAAACTTTAAATCCATCATTTTATTTACATTTATTACATAATGTATTGCCTAAAACAGTCAAGTATAAATATGAAACAACATTACAATAAATATCCTGAAGAATATAAAAAAAGAACACAGTTTACAGTCTGTAACTGTAGACAGAAAACTGATTGTTGTTCCCAAACTCACAGAAACAAACAGAGGTCACATGGTTCAAGAAAACAAAGTTATGTATGAATTTATAATCACGTCACTGATGAGGCCAGAGACAGGCCTTTCATCATATTTCCACTTTCATTCATTTCAGTATATTCAAGAAAAGTTGAGGCCAGGGTTTACCTTGGTGCATGTAAAAGCTCAGATTACCCAGAATCCTTAATCATTTTGAGCTTTATAAGTACGCCCCCCCCCACCCCCCCACCCCCGGGTCGACCACCATTTTGTCCATAAAGCCTTTTTATTGGCTTCACATCTGAATGAATCCTGGTGTGTAGCTGTGTGTTCACTGCAGTGAAGAAGCTGTTTATGTGTCCGTACAGTCAGACTCACATGTGGTCTAAAGCTCAGTGGTGAAGCCAACATCATCATGGCAGTGAAGCCTGTCAGTCAGTCAGCTGAGAAACAGACAGATGTTTTCTCTGTGGTGACAGTGTGACACTCAGGAGAGCGACTGAACTGCACAGAGTCAGAACAGAAGTGTAAAAGAATTTCTTCTCAGAGTAGAATCCTTTTTGTTTTCCTGTTTCTTGTAGAGCTGAGCTCAGAGGAGGAAGACGAGGCTGATGAGGATCTGAACAGCGAGTACACTGAGAGTGTTGATGAAGAGGAGTCCAAACTGAGGGTCCAGTCTCTGACCAGCATCAAGGTACGAACACAACTGACTCCAGCTTCACTGTGTATCAAGTAAAAACTCGTAGTGAATCACTCAGCAATGATTCTGACTGTGTGTAAACAGGGTCCAGGAAAGTCTCTGTCACAGGACCAGTTATTTGAAGGCCAGGGGCTGATGGAGGTCAAACAGCTGGTGGAGCAGAAGAGGGCAGTGGAGAGAGAGCTGGGAGAGCTGAAGGCTCAGCTGGAGAAGGCCGGCTTCTCCTCACTGTCACAGATGAGGTAAAATATTCTGTACTTTTTTCTTATTGTCAACAAGTCAACAAGTATTATTTGTAACCATCCGCCTTTCTCTCTCTGTTTCAAAGGAAAGCTCTGTTCAGCCTACAAGCAGAGAATGAAGATTTGAAGCATCAGCTGACTGAGGGGCTGCAGCCTGACAGCAAACAGAGCGATGACCAGAAGGTGCTGGAGGGCGAAGAGGATGAGGAGGAGGAGGAGGAGGAGGAGCTGGATGTGACCATAGAAGGGGTGGAGGAAGAGGAGGAGGAGGAAGAAAGCTCGGAGATGTGGGAAACCTGGGATACTGAGCTGTCTCTGTCACAGACCAACATCCAGACCAGAGCCACCAGACCCGACTCACTGCACCTGTGCACCGCCTCCTCACAGGTAGCGGACTGTTACTTTTTCTCCACCCTACATGGGTGTTTCTAAGTGTGAGTCACTAAGCAATTTTCCTGTACTCAGGCTGAGGACCTGGACAGTGAGCAGCTGTCCAGCAGGCAGCCAGGAGCTGCGTCCTCTGCGCGGTGTGAGAGGACGGTTCGTCTGCAGCAGAAGAGCAAAGAGCTGAAGGAGAGGCTGATGGTGTCTGAGGCCACAGTGCAGGCTCAGGCCGAGCAGCTCAAAGACTACAGGGAGCTGCTCAGTGAGTCATGGCTTATACAACCTTCATATGTGTGACTGTAACTATATTTGATTAAAAAATAACCAGAGACACTTCTTCTTCTGCAGCGGAGACGACAGTGCAGCAGGATAGTAAGCAGATCCAGGTGGACCTGCAGGATCTGGGCTACGAGACCTGCGGCCGCAGCGAGAACGAGGCCGAGAGGGAGGACACCAGCAGCCCAGGTATTCACCCAGTATTCACCCAGTCCAGAGTCTCTGCTGAGAGGCCTGTGGACCAGCTGATAGATCTGAGGACTCGTCTAAAACTGAAACTAAACAAATGATTCTTTAGTTAAGGTTGAATTATTTCAACCAAATCATATTAATACATTTCATGAAAACAGCGCCTCCTGCAGCTGTGGAGTTGTAATAGTCTCTTAGAAACACTGGAGGGCAGCAAATCACACCTCTAACAGTTAGAGGCTAACATAAGCACATTAACAGCATTTTCCTTTAAACATCAGGCAAAACCACAGCTTTTTAAATCCTGTAATAGAGAATAAAACATTCAAATCATCTCCCAAATTCCAACAGCATTGAAAACTAAATGCTTAACAACATCTACACAACACAAACTAAACCTTTGTGAGGTCAGGATTTATTACAGAGCTGTTGTATCAGACTGAATTAGGTTTAGCTGGGTGGACCTAATAATGTTAAACAAATAATAAATGAATCTGATGAGTGTGTTTTCTCTGTGTTCCCTGACAGAGTTTGATGATCTGGAGATGTGTACGTCTCTCGACTGTGGTTCCCAGTGGTGGCCTGCCAGCAGCAGCAGCAGCTCCACCTTCACTAAAACCACCGGAGACGAGGTGTCGTCTCTGCAGCGTCTTGTCGAGGACCTTCGCTCGCAGCTGTCTCGCTCTCAGGGAGTGATCCGAGGCCTCCAGAGCCGCCTGCGCTCCCTCTCCACCTCCAGCGACTATGGACCCTCCACTCCTCGCAAGGTCAACTGGTCCTTCCAGGCTTCGCCCTCACAGAGCGGGACAGAGGACGACGAGGGCTGGCAGTCGTCCGACGGAGGCCCGCTGGCTTCGCCTCGTCACCCCCACCCAGACAAAGGCCTCCAGGAGCTGGTGTCACGTGTGGATGCACTGGAGAACCAGCTGAGGAAAGGAGGCAAGAAGTCTGTGGAGCAGGACGGAAAGTCTGCCACCTGGCCGGGGTGAGTGACAGAAAAACTCTCCTCTTCTTTATTTAAAAAGTTGTTACATATATTAATGAATATTTTCCATTAGTTCATTTAAAGTTAAGTAAAAAAAACAAAAAAACAATACAGATATCATCAAATTATCTAAATTATCTTTCCAAACAGTTTAACTTCCTGCAGAAAGTCTACCACGAAATGGAGGGATTAGCATCTTGAAGGCTTTTAATGTGAAAAATCTGCAGGAAGTGATTAAAAAAAGCCTATTAGTGGTCGGACATAATAAACTAATGAAAACGGTATTTCTGGTATGAAAGAGGAAGTGTTTTCAGCAGAAGAGGGAGTGTGACATGATTCTGTCGGTGTACAGGTGGTAATAGACATTACAGGAAGTAGTGGATGAGAAAATAAAGAGACATCTGACTAAAATATGATAAAATGTGCGTATAAAACAGGAGAAATACATAAAGACCTGTTTCTCTCTTCAAACATGCAAAAATACTGCCACCATCCTTTAATAAAATTAAATAAAATCTAACCAGCAAGAGAAGAAGCCTCCGATGGTTCACCCTGTACAGTGATCCATTAGTCTCTGCAGGCATTAAACATCCCGTCACTCTCTGTCAGTATCAGTCCATGTTAATCAGGCGTAACCACAGATGTTTTTATGTAAACCGGCTGCCTGACTGTCAGTCTGAGGGGATTAACTAACACGAGGTCGGGAACATGCCGTCCCATTTGCCATGTGTGACCAAACTGTAGTGCCAACAAATAAAATAACTTTCATAAAACAGATACAGATATTCCTAATGAGTCCTGGTTTATACTTAAGCCTGTCCTGATTGCAGTTATTCTTTCATTTGTAGGAGGTTCCTCTGTTTTCACGTATCATCTCACAATAACTGTCTTCTCTCTTTTTTTCTTCCCGCAGTAAATTTGACACTCTGATCCAGGCTCAGGCCAGAGAGCTGTCTCACCTCCGTCAGCGGCTGAGGGAGGGTCGGGGCGTGTGCAACATCCTCACCCAGCACCTGGGAGACACCACCAAGGCCTTCGAGGAGCTGCTGAGGGCCAACGACATCGACTATTACATGGGCCAGAGCTTCAGGGACCAGCTGGCTCAGAGCAGCGCTCTGGCACAGAGAGTCAGCGCCAAGATCAGTGGACGTGAGTCACCTGCTTCTATTTATTTCATCATGCACAGTCACAGGCAGCCACTGGAGTCTATACACTGTCTGATTCATTTAACTGAATATTAAAACAAATCATATTATATCCGCAGGAGATCATCCTGAAGATCCAGATGAGAAGACAGAGCTGCTCGCCATCCGGTCAGTGCTCATTTACTCATCTGTATGTGTGTGAGTGTTATCTGTGAATTTCATGTTGGTCAATGGAAAGTACCGGCGTGTGTGACGCTGTGGCCGACGTTTGTCCCTCGGGGCAGAGTAATCAGATGCTCGCTCGATAATGAGCAGAGACCTCCCCGGCTAATTAATGGCACAGCTAATTGGCTAATTAATGAGGGAGGAAAAGTGCAGGTGGCCTGGTTTAGACCTGCAACAACCGGATGGACGCAGACAGACTAGATGTTGGTGGATGTGGTTATTTATGGATGTTCTGAGAGTACTGATAGAGACTCAAAAAACATTTGGTTTTATGCTCAGTGTCACAATGGTGAGCAAGACACAGGTCATGTAACTGATGAGGTTTGCATATACTGGCTCAACATCCAACATGGCTGCATGTTTATATGATTAGAAAGGATCAATCAAACCATGTATTTTTGTGCTTGCTGGTAAAAGTGTGTGTTGCATCTTTGTGCTCTCACATGAAGCTTTTTTCTTACACGCTGTGTCAAGTCGTATTTCCTGCTGCTGGTCGCAGCTGGCTCGACGTCTCGGCCCCTCAGCGGTTTAAGTCTGCATTACAAAACCCCAAAGTCCTCTGACATCACAACACTGCAGGGCAGAGCCATGACGGGGCTCCTCTCCCCACCACCACCACCACCACCACCCATTCAGCCGAGCCGTACAACTCATTCATTTTTGCTGGGGTGTCGTGACCAGCGGGGCACAGCTGATGTCCAAGCGTGGACCTCAACTGTCCAGTTGATTGGTCAGCTAATTAGGCAGAGAGCAAAAAGAGGAAGAGAGACACGATGAAGGGACAAATGAAAGAGAGAGAGAGAGGGACAGCAGCAAACAGAGTCTGAAGTCCTGCTGCTGTAGCCTCTCTGTTTATTACACAGAGGACAACATGCTGTTATTTGTTGCTGCACCAGCAGTGGAGCTTAAGAGGAAGCACTAGAGAAAGTGTCTGTTTCTTCAGTAGAAAATTGTTTAGTACAAGGAATCTGTAAAACACAGACTGTCCAGCCTCATCGATCAGAGAGGTCTATGAACCTTAGGTATAAATATGGTTCAGTTAGGCTACAGCTAAAAGCACAGCTTGAGCCTCTCATCTCTTCTGGATGAGTGATGAATGTCCTGGATGTTTAGTCACATGTAACACGACACCTAATTCTGTTTCATTACACGGCTCTTTGATTCTCATACCTGAGTGAGATGGAGAGAATCAGGTGGATTCTGCCTGAGACGTGGAAAAAAGCTGTTTATAAATCTGCAATAAAAATGGCCGACAGGTCATTAACAGCCACTGTATAAAACCATATGGACATTACTTAGAGTAAATGAGTTAAAACAATGTCCTTAATGCCCCACCACTGTTGCTGGGGAGAAAAGGGTGAGTGCAGGTCAAACTCTAATAAACAAATAATGCTCTGTGAATAATTAGAGCTGCCCCTCAGAGAGAGAGAGAGAGAGAGAGAGGCCTGCAGTAATCTAACATCATGTTGTTGTAGCACAGATGGCCGACCAGATGTGATGGAGAATTACTGAGTGTGTTTTCTGCGACAGCCATCTGATTTAGGCTGTGCCTCTTATTCTGGGGGTGTACATACAGTGTGTGTGGAGGGGGGGTGGGGTTGTAGCTGGTACATTAACCTATGCATTAAGTTAATTCACACTAAGACTGTGTGACATATTGTGCGTATAAACGCAAACGTCGATGCGCAGACAGTCATGTGGTGTTAATGTGTGACGAGGAGTCATGACATAAGAAACCTGAATCAGATATTCAGACCTACACGTCTATAAAATGTTGTATCTTGAAGTCAGCTTTAAGACCGTTCTTCTTTAAACTTGAATAGTTACTGCTGCCATGGTTACCTGCGGTCTGATATACTGATAAATTCATTCATTCATTATTTTACCCATGGTCCCCGGCTTCTGGACAAACACACCAAACTCTGTTTCTAATTCTTGATATTTCCATCCTGGGTGTCAGAGATGATTCACAATGATTCTTCATTTGAAAGTAAAGCAGCTTTGAACAAACAGTTTAGTGGAAATCACAAAGTTTCCAAAGATACCAATATATCAGCCTGAATTTTGGGGGAAATGTATTTAAAATGATGCACAAGTCAGATATAATATTTTTATCCAGTGAACATCACAGAGCTTCAGTGAAGAGCTGGAACAAGCTGATACACAAACACTACCAGGCAGTGTTCAACTAGATTTAATTACTAAAGTGGAAATAAAAGAAAGAAACTGTATGTTGAAGAGAAAGAAGTATTTTCCATGACTGTGGAAGAATTACAAACACGTCAGAGATAAGTGTATGTACAGTACACACGAGTGTGACTGCACTGATGGTGTAATGCTGCTGAGGCTTTTGCTGCCTGCGTTGGGCTCAGGGCATGTTGACATGGCCTCTAATCAGGTTAAGTTATTAAGAACTCGAATGGGGAGGGAAATAGGTCAGGAGCAGCTAACCGCAGAGAGGGAGGGGGAGAGAGAGAGAGAGAGAGGGAGGGAGGGAGAGAAAACATGAGAGGAAGCAGAGAGAGCATCAGTTTGCTTCACTGTATCAGGAACAGCACATGGTGCTAAACATCCAGCTGTGCTCTGATCGCTGTTATGTAAGGTTTACTCACCATAAAACTGGATACTTTTGTACCTGTGGACAGAGGATGGTGTGGTTTTGACTGCTTCTCCATCTACTTCATACACCGGCTCTTGGATTTCCCTCAGGCTGAAGCTGGATGTAAAGTTTTCTTCTTGTGAGGATCATCCTGAAGCTTCCTCTTTCAGCGTGGGACACATTTTTTTACATTTTCAGCAAATCCTGAGAGGAAGAGCCACACTTCTCGTTTTATGAAATCGCTCTTGTGCCAGAGAGGAAGCTTGCATGTGTGGACAGATGTGTTCTGCAAACACACAAACAAGCAGAGAAAGGGGGAAGTGCTGCTTTGTGGATGATCATTCAATCAGCTTCTGTTTCTTTCTCTGATGGTCGGCGGAGCGTGAACACACGAGCCCTCGGGATCCGGACATCCGTTAATACGCACATCCCTCTTTCCCTCTCCTCCCTCTTCATGCTGCTCTTGCGTCACTACATTTCTCCCTCAGGACTGCTGCTGCTGGTGGGATGAGAGGTTGTATCCAAAACAGTCAGGCCTCTATTCAAGACTTCATTGCAAAAAAGACTAATTTTAGGACCTGAGGCGGGCAACAGCAGAATGAGAGAGAGGAGAATTTAGCAGAGTTACAGTCAAAAAAGGAGAAAAGACGGAGACCCAGAGTGCAGCTTCAGGTTTCCTCAGGCAGTTGTGTCATTTTTTGTTCAGCACAGAACTACAACTGTCACTAATTTTGTATTTTAGCAATTTATTTCATGCTCAGTCTCATCACATGCTGGTGGGGTAAAATCTAAAAACTGTGCTTTTATTTGAGCTGCACTTTGGATAAAATTTTCTTGAGCTGTGCTGGCAGCTGTTCCTGTTCCTGTCATCAAACCATCTGACTGATCTGTTGTGGCTGGATCTGCAACATTTGGATGCAAGCAAATGTACAAATCCTTTAAATCTGCTGTGAGATCGTGCATAAAAAAATCTGTCTTCAGTCTGTATTTGTCTTTGGGATTTTAACATCGTTAGGATCTGATTTGGGATCTATTTGGGTTACCACCTGCAGTCACCATACACTCCTAGGATCTGTGTGTAGGTGTGTGTGAAAGGAGCCATCAAAATCCATCTCTGTGGGAAGCCAAAATCTAATCGGGATTTACTCTGCTTTTCACCTGATCGTCCACACGCTCAGTCATCCCTTTATCCCTCGCTCACGCTCTGCCTGTCCACTGCACCTGCTGCCACACACACTCTGGGGTCAGGACCTCGGCCGCTAAGCTAATGATCCACGCTCGGTTTCCTCTGGAGACGCAGCCGGGAAGAAAAACTGCAATTGAGAAAGTTTTAAACGACGCAGGAGTCTGAGCGAGACGAGGGCAGACAGGAGGCATGACCCGACAGTAGCCAGACAGAGGGCCTCTGGGCTGGGGGGAGCAGAGAGGGTGTGGGGGGGGGCTGCAGGTGGGTAATGGCTCCTCTGTGGAAGGCCATGCTGTCGAAGAGCAGCCCGCTGTACAGAGACTCTCTGTTCTCCTTCTCTCTGTGGGAGTGGAAGGCTCAGGAGAGAGAGCTGCTGCTGCTGAAGAAACACACTGACAGGGAGAGGAGGGCGCTGCTCACACAGCTCGACAAGTAAGATCCACCAAAGTCCCAAAATACTTCTTTACAATAAAGCTGAGTAAAAGTCTCATGTCTGTGCATTAAGTCAATACGTGGTTAGCCTAGCTTAGCATCCGTCTGCTCAGTACATGTAATGTCTCCAGCTATAGCGTGGGTTGCCAGATGTAGTTGGTGAACACAAGTTTTGGTGTCTGTACAGACACGATGGTACCAACCTCTCTGACAACAAGACTTACAGAGGATGCACAGAGTCACTGCTCTGACTGTTGTTCAGTACAAAATAGTTGTTGGTTTGTACATTTCTGGTTATGTATTAGCTTTATTGATGTTGGTTGGTTTTGAAGTTTTTGATTTTTAAATTTGGAGTTTTCTTCAGAAAGAGCTAAAAATGCTGATTTAGACTAACCACATCGTAGACTAACTCTAACCTATTTGCACATGCAGTTCTATTAAAGGAGCTATTTGTAAGTTTTGCTATCGCCATGAAGCCATTATGTTACATTCACTTACCAGTCTAGGGGGAACGTGGTGAGTTCATTATCAAACTTCCTTCCTTTACTGACCGGGAACTGTCTCCAGCGGTGGAAGGCAACGCCAGTGTTTCGCTTCTAGTTCTATCACTTCTCTTCTACCATAGTTAGCATGCTAACCTAGTTAGCCCCAGCCCGGCCAGCCCGTCTTGTCACTTTCTGATAGCAACTCACTTTAGCGTCCAGACTGCCCTGAAGAAAAAGGGCTGCTCAGAAGACATTTTCTAACCTTGTATTGAAAACACAATGACTGAAGCTCTTGACCAGCGACCATCGCCACCACCTGCTCCCGGCAAGAAACCATGTTTAGCAGCAGAGAAAACTTACACATAGCGCCTTTAAAGGCTGAAAACAGAAGATGGCCTTTGGGGTTTTTTAGTGATTACAAATAAGAACAAGATGGGATACGCAGGAGCTAAAGCGCTAAAGCTAACCAGGGTGTTTTTCCTGTTCTTCCCATTTTGTAAACAGTGCATGAATGCAGCATTTATGCTAGGCTAAAGGAACAACGTTGTCTGACTTCAGCACTGTACTTAACACACAGACATGATATTAATAAAGTTTTTCTCATCTCACTTCACCAAAGAAAGAAAAATAGGTGCATTCTCTTTAAGTATTGTTTTTATTTTACTACACTTTAGTTGAATCTGTTCTGAAAGAAAATGCAAAGACGAAGAACGACAGAGGAAAAGATTCTGTTGTAGCTGTGACTGTGAATATCTGCAGATGGAAAAGTACTGCAGATCGACTTTAATGCTGAAATGACAGTGAATGTTAGTCTGTAAATATGTGTGTGTGTGTTCATTGCGTGTGTGTATCAGCCTGTCATTGATTTAGATGAATGACCTTCACCTCAGCATCTGTGCACCGACACGTCGCTATTAATTAAATCAGCTGTAGGGGACACACTGCATAAACAACTTGTGTCACTATTTGTGTGTCGTTTGTCCTGCCGTCCCTCCACCTCCCTCCGTACGTCTGTCCTTTCATCAGCGTGAATATATTTGTTCTTGTGAACGTATGATTCAGCATGTTCACCTGCGCGATGTGATGCATGTCATGTATGTATAAATCACTAAGAGGCTTCGCGATGCAGTCAGCAAAGCCAATATGGACAAGTCCAGATCAGCAGGCAGGTGACTCACACACCTGGTGCATCATTATTCATTAATACTTGTTATCCTTTAATTCACAAGGCAGTTCAGATTCTCAGATTCTCTTGGTGCAGTAAAGGTCACAGATTTTCAGTAAAAAATACCTGGATTCTCTTTAAGTATTAGACAGTTTTTAACTAATTTACACCTGGATTTTACAAAACCTGATGTGACCAGTGTAGGAGCAGGTTCAGGTATATTTTATTAATGACTGGCTCTATCTGCACCAGCTGTTTCCTATGGATGTGGTTTAAAAAGCTTCCTCAGTTAAATAATTTATCATGATCATTAATTATTGTTGCCTGAATTAGTTTAGTTACTTTTTACTGTTTATATTTTCAGGGCAACATTAAATTGAATTAAATGAGTCTTTGTTGAAACAAAATCAAATCACTCTTAACTGTCGTCATTAACAAACAGCAGGTATGTTTTAAGGATTTGATTTTTGGTTAAAATAAGAACACACAGCATCTTTGACTCTGGGAAGATAAATCTTCTTTTTATGTTTTTATCATTTAGTGACTTTATTATTTTGTTGATAAATGGATGAAACCATTAATGGAAAGCTGGGATGCAAAATTAGTGAAATGTAATCTTTTCTTGACCTTTATTTATTCAGGTAATATCACAGATCTCAAGGTCTCTGTTACAGGAACACCCTGATCACACCCACACAGTTAGACTTAAACACATATTCATCGTATGTGTGTGTTTTTATGTGTGTGTGTGTCCAGGCTCAGTAAAGAGCTGCAGCAGAAGGACAAAGTCATCGAGTCTCTCCGCGCCAAACTAAACCAGCATCACCACCACAACCATCATCATCATCCTCATCGTTCTGACACGCCCTGCAGCAGCCACGCCCTCTCCGACACCACCGACCAGTCGGATCGCATCTCCTACGTGTCTGATGAGCATGGATCCACCAACGAGGACCTGGAGCTTTGCTCCGACGTGGACGCTGCCAGCGAGCTCGGTCAGGAGGAGGCACGGACGTCGACCAGAGTCAGCACAGGTGAGAGCGCGGCACACATCACCCAGCTTCAGGTGTGTTTGTACACTGCTACATAAAGCATACAGTATCTGATCAGTATGTGTACTCAATACAATAACTGACATGTTGAAAAACTGTCAACAAAGTCCATGAAAGTGTTAGTTCATCTCTTATTACATTCTGGGATCCGTACAGTACCTGTAGCTCTCAGCTCCAGGCTCTCTGTTTCCTAAAGGTCTTTGAACACATTCAGTTATGGTTTGGATCTGTTCATGGGACTGGAAATATGTGGAATATCACCACGCTTATCCTTTAAGTCTGACTCTTGACCTCTGTCATGTGACCTCAGTATGATGCTTCCAGCACAGAAGTTATTGAAGGTGAAACTCGGACACATGTCCACAGTCTGTTCCATCCATCATGTCCTCTGGTGACAGCAGACTCTTTTCATTTCCAGATTGCCACTCTCACTGTAGCACCATGTCACGCCATTCGTCTGTCCCTCCATCCATCACCTCATCCCACAGAACCCACACCTGCCACAGCTGTCCCAGCATGCAATGCCCCAGCTCGCCACACAAACCTGCAGACATGCAGAGTCAGACAGGTAGGAAGGGGCTCGAGATCGAGGCCCTGGCTGTTCTCCTCATTCCTCTGACCTGCTGCTTTGTGCAGAACCTCACAGCTGTTCCTGCTTTACTTTTTCTGTGCCGTGTCGATCTTTCATTTTTGCCCTGTCCATCTTTTCATTTCATCTTTCCACTGTTTTTTTCCTTCTTCTTCTTCTCCTCCCAGCTCCAGCCTCACTCTTCACTTCTGCCCCCCTCCAGCCTCCTCCCTCCTCTTCCGCCCAAAGTGCACCCTTGTCCTTTCATCCCCTCCCCACTACCCCACGAACCCGTTACAGAGGCAGCGGGGGGGTGGGTTTCTCCCTGGCTGAGGTGCACCAGGAGCTTCAGATGTTACAGAGGCAGCTGGGAGACAGTGAGAGTGCGTCGGTCAGACTGTATATGCATGGGTTTTTGTGTGGGAGTGTGTTAAAAACTTACGACAAACTGTTTGAAGCTCAGTAATACTGTGTAGCACCACAAAATCAAACCACCATCAGCATTTATTCTGCGCTCAGCTTTAATAATCCTCATCTCCCCAACTGCCTTTGCTTCTCTCTTTTCTTTCTTCCTTAATTTCCCTCCTCTCTTTGCCTTTATCTTCATCACACTGTACTTTCTTTCTCATTAAATGACTTCACTTGATGCTTAATGAGCCCAGAGCACCCAGCTGGAGAAGGATTTGCTGTGATCCTACAACACTGATGAGGAGTGGAGCTTTGAGAACCTCAATCCAGAGAGATTTTGTTTGACTGATTAACAAACTCGTTCCCTGTATGTCAGAAGAAATCCCCTCATCTCTCTCTCAGTCTTTTACTCTTTTCTTCTTTGTGTCTCATTAACACGCAGTCATTTTTCAGTATTTTTCCTTCACAAGTATTTCTGCGGTGTTATCCTTCATTCATCAGCGTTTCTTTTATTTCTTTCTTTTATTTTTTCCTCCTCCACAGGGTTTTCCACTCCCCAGTCCAAACCTCTTCAAGGTTTCCCTTTTACCCACCAGCAGTCGGACCCTTCCACCTTCTTGCCTCTCTCCTTCCATGGATACCAGCCCTCTCCTTTTGGCAGCGCTGCGAGCAGCAGCAGCCTAGACGCCAGCTTAGCAATGAAAGCTGGGGCCAGCCTGCTGGAGAGCAGTGCTTTGTTTGATATGGCCTATGGTGCTCGACCAGTGCGACTTGGAGCTGACCTGTCGTCGGGATCATCAGGGTACCAGTCAGGCACCAGCCACACAGGTAGAGACCAGGTTAAACCTTTGGTCTGAGTGTTCACTGCCAACTTTTGGTTTAGAGAATCTCAGAAACTACATGGTGAGCTCTAATAGAAACATATGGATTGTGTGTTTGTCTGTAGGTTCAGACCTGATGAAGGAACATCTGAGAGAGGTCAGGAGTCTGAGGCAGAGACTGGAAGACTCCATCCAGACCAACGACCGCCTCCGACAGCAGCTGGAGGACAGACTGGCCTGCACCGCCACAGAGAAAGGTAACAAAACACGACAGTCAGAGAACAACAGAATCTATAGATTCTGAAATGGTTTTCAGATGTTACCTACCCTCGATTAATTAATGCTTAATGCTTCTGATTTCCTCAGTAATTTTCCCTGAAGGGAGCTGTCAGTGTTTTAATATATTTCCAGGAAAAAGCTACATAATTTGCCAGTGTAATTCTAAAGAAAATGAGATGAGAGAGTTTTATCCCTCCTTTTTCTCCTCCCTGTCCTCCTCTTCTCCAGGTGCTCCTACCAACATCTACATCCAGGGTCTGGACTCGGTCGGCCAGCTCTCCAGTGAGATCAGACTTCTGAAAGAGGAGAACGCCAGCCTGCAAATCCAGCTGAAACAAGCCACCAGAGGTACAATCACCAACTGAGTCAGAACCAAAGACTGTGGAGAAAACACAGCCCTGATATTTATGACCTTATTTATGGGTTTTAGAAGGGATGCAGTCGTGTAAAGTGACGTGATCAGACAGAGGTTATCAGCAGTTTCTGGTCAGGTCTGTGTCAAGTGACGTGCTCAGCTCTGTACTGTCACCTGTGCCCCTGCAGAGGGCAGTAAGGAGGTGGATCAGCTGAGGGAGGCGGCGCTCCTGGAGCGGGCCAGGTTGAAGGAGGCGGAGCTAGAGGTGGAGAGGTGGGCGGAGCAAAGCAGGAAGCTACAGGCTGAGGCTGAAGCTCATAACCTGGAGATCACACAACTGAAACAGGACCGACAGAGGAACCAGGAAACCATCAACAGGTGTGTGTCTGTGGTTAAGGTTTGGGTAATGTCTGTTAGTTAGGTGAGCTGCTTATTCAATCACATAAATAGATCTGGATACGATGAGAATAAATGAATCACCCTGTGGTTTCATTTGTGTGTTGACAGACTCCAGCACGAGGTGAGCGTCCTCCAGCAGCAGCTGTGTGAGAGCCGCAGTCTGGTCCACTCTCTTCAGTGTGAGCTGCAGGTGTACCACAGGGTGGGCGGAGTCACCAACAACACACACTCAGGTAAGAGGTCGCCTCATGCACTAGTTAAAACCAGTTAAAACCTTAAACAGCTGATAGAAAAGTACAAAAATGAGGGCAAACTTTTACTCATCATGTTTGTTTCTGAGCAGGTCGGGTCAGTGACAGTGTCCAGACGGGACACAGCGCTGCCACCTTTGACCCCAGAGAGCTGCACATTCAGCTGGAGCAGCAGCTGAGCGGACAGCCTGCAGCCAGGAGGCAGCTCTTCAACGGTCAGTGTGTCTGACACCCGCAAACTGTGGAATAAAATAATCACAAATACTGTTGGAACTCAGACAGAGACAGAGATATTTGCAGTTCATTACTGATAAAAATCTTTCTCCACAGACAATGTTCCCTCTCCTCCTGTAAGAGACACTGGACTCGTCAGTCCTTCCTCTCATCTGCGTTCTGTGCAGAAACATGCAGAAGAAACTGGTGAGAAATTGATCTTTTCCTTAAGAAAGCACCATTCTCCATCTCATTTACCTCCAGATATTTGACACTAATTCCACTGTTTTGCTTTTCTCCTGTTCCTTATTCTCCTGTCTTCCTTCCCAGCAGCCTCGACCCCGCAGGGCCAAGTTCCAGACGGTTCCTTCGCCAGCCGCCACGGCCGCCATGCAGTGGGCCACATCGATGACTTCAAGGCTCTGCAGCAGCAGATCCTGGAGGGCAGTGCTCTGCTCTGCAAGATGGAGGCAACCCTCCATTCCCTGACTGTCCCAGCCCTGCAGGAGTTCAGCCTTCATCAGGTGAGAAGTCCAAGAATCAAAAAGCCGCCACAGGTCAGGTGATCCTGAAGATCCATGTTCAGCTGCAGTACCTTTCATCAACATCTTGTGTTTTGTGTCGCAGCCTTCTGACTCTGGTTCGGTGAGGAGGCTGCTGTCTGACACTAAAACCCTGCGACAGATCCTGGAGGAGGCCGACTCTCTGCTGCGGATGTTCTGGAGGGCGGCTCTGCCAAACTCTGAGGAAACCAAACAGGTCAGAACCAACGCCAAGTCCCAGCGTCCACCTTCTTGGTGTTACAGAGAGAAATCTGAGAGTAGAGTCTGATGTAATGGAGCAAAGAGCAGAGCAGGAGTTTTGAAAGCCTGCTGTCTTTGATCTCTCAGTGAAGTCAGTGCAACTTTTATAGTTTCTAACACACTGGCTAATATTTCTTGGCAGCAAAATGTAGTTCCAGGAAGTAATGACTGAATCACTGGAGACTAAAGTCTAAAGGACTTAGTGTAAAACAAATTCAGGTCTATATTCAGCCAGCAGGACCGAGGTTATTATCATACTAGGTAATAATACAAGATTTCTGAGAAGTGTCAAAAATACACCTTTCAGAAACTCTAAAACTGACTAATTGACACATCACTCTTGGGAAAAAACCACACAACAGCACAGAATATGTATTGAAGACAAGTGAATATTCCTCTCTTTTAGGAGTGCAGTGGTTTTTGTACTGAAGGACATAATATCAGACTAAATGCCTGCAGCGTTTGCAGCTGCTTTCATCCAGTGTGTTGTTTGCTGAGTGAATGTTTGTGTGTTTCTAGGATCAGTCTCTGAGGGAGGAGGTCGTCTCTCTCCGTCTGAGGCTCTCAGAACAAGAGGAGGCTCTAAAGGACGCCATGGAGAGAGTGAAGAGCTCCAACCGCACCAAAGATAGCATGGAGCACTTTATAGTCAGCCAACGTGAGTCACTGATGTCCCTACGTATTTCTAGCAGCACATACAAAACATCCATCATACTGCTGTTTATTAATTCTAAAGAAATGAATAATAATCCTGAAACTCTCTCAGTAATAACAGATCAGTTATGATATTTGCATCTCTCTCTGTCTAATCTGTCCTTGTTTGATCTGTAAGAGAGATCTGGAGATCCCTAACACTTTGATCCATGAGTCAGAGAACCAGAGTTATGAAAAAGAGGAATTATCCTGAGATATGATGACGAAGATCTTTCATCATCATCTGCAGCAGCTCTGTTTCACTCTCTTGCGTTTCTGTCTAGTTTCTCCTCTTTCTTTCCTCCCACACTTCTGTGTTTTCCTGCACAGCTGAAAGCTTCTGCAGAAATGGTGACTCACAGTTACTGTGTGTTTGTTCACAGTGTCGAGAACAAGGGACGTCTTGAAGAAAGCCAAGACGAACTTACAGGTGAGCTCATGTTAACACTGGTTTTCACATCATTGAGCATAATGAACCTTTTATTCTAGGAGGTGAGAATAGCTCAGGTGTTGGAGGAGGTGATGGTTCACACTTGTTTTTCTTAATAAGCACAGAAAAACGACCAAAGGTGGATCATTAAAAGTGAAAATCCTTCCTTCCTTCTTGTCTCTGTAACGCCCTCTCTCCTCCTGCTGTTTCTTTCCTGCTGAGTTTCCTCAGGAGAACGAGCTCAGGATTTCCTCCCTGCGCCGAGCTTCTTTCTCCCTCCCCCCTCCCTCCCACTCCCCTTCCTTCTTTTCCTCCTCCCCCTCTTCTTTCTCACACCCCTGGCCTGTTAAAGGTACGGTCCCCTGGCTTTGCTGTGTTCAGTGCAGTGTTCTGACAGCAACAAATACATTTCTGCATGTAGTTATTTTCACAGATCCACTTAGAGCAAAGCCTCAAATGAGTTTTTAACTAATGTCTCCTCATCTACAAACATGGACACGTGCATCATGTTGCATCTTGTCATGTTGAATGTGCTGAAAAGAGACAAGCAGCACAGCTAATGTCAGTTTTCAGGCTGGACACATAATGAATTCGTCAGTTGTAGCATAATGAGCAGCTTAAATAAAAAACCTGTAAACGTCTGCATCTGCTACTTCAGCTGCTAAAAGCTGTCCTTCTTATTCTTTAACACCGCTGCTAACAGAACACTGTCCTTGGCTTGTAGCTGCAGTTAACAAGTATTTTTACGCTGTGCCTGAACGCCTCTGTGGACTCAGCTGTCAAACATGTTACAGGCTGCTCACTCAGAGGCTTCAAGGCTAAAGCAGCATTTCTAATACATCTGCAAACACCATCATTCTTTTTTTTTAATAATGAAAAATATTAAAATATACTTTAAATCTCTCTGACAATGATTTTTGTGATTTCAGTTGGACTTTAAAGGCACCTTGTGGAGTTTTTGATCAGTTCTGGTGCTGTGGAAGAGTGATTTAATACACAGGTCTCTGTTGTGTTTGTATGTTGTGCTGAATTAACACACAGTATTGGTTTACACAGTCTGACTGCAGAGACTTGAAGTTTGTGCAAGACAGAAAACGTGGAGCACAAACATAAAAATGAGGTGAAATGAGATAGAGAGGAAGAACATGAGGAAAACTGAATGTGTTTTAAACTCCACAAGGTGCATTTACACTGGGAATTATTCTTTAGCATGGTGACAGTGTGTGTGTGTGTGTGTGTGTGTGTGTGAGTGAAGTTTAATATTCTACTCACCCACTCACTCACTGGATCTCCTTCATCAGTTCTTCATGTTTTATCCTGAAGCCATAACCCACCGAGTCTGAGGATGTGAGGGGAGAAACATTCCCTTCAAATGACTAACATGTGCACAGTAAATGTTAGTTCCTCAAATTAATAATTTTTACACCGAACCAAGAGTTACATCTTCTAATTACAGTGTTTGTGACAAAACTTGTAAGGATTGTTTAAGACAGCACAGGTGATGAGGACATGTGGGATTAAGGCTGTGCATATTTGAGGGAATGAATTAAGTTCAAAGGATGAAATTCCTAATTTGAGGGAATGTTTTATCAGAAATGTTTCTGCCTGGACATGTGAGAAGTTTAGCAGAAAGAACATGTAAAACTCTGATTCCTCTTCTGTCTCAGGACAAAACACAGGAGGCTTCTGGGAGCTCTCCTCTCCTCGTTGGAGTGTCGTGACGCCCCAAACATCCTCCTCCTCCTCCTCCTCCTCCTCCTCTGCTGTCCTGGGACCTGCTCACCACCAGCGCCCCCTGCAGGCAGTCTTCCTGTAGTGCACCAGCCCAGAGTTCCTCGTCATCGTCATCATGGTTGTCTGCTGTTCAAACAGAGAATGCTGGAAATTCTGGCTCTCGTATCATCAGGAGAAACATTTCAGTTGAGTGACGTTGTTTGTGAGTGTTTGACGAATGTTTGTGTTGTTGGGTTTCTGCTGGTTGATGATGGTTTATGGATGTGAATGATTGTAATTGTTTTATTATTGCTATGATGTGTGTAGGTGTTGTGAGACCTTTAGTTGAGGCCGACAACTGAAGTGTTTTTCTCATTTATATGAGACCAGTCTGAGTTTGGCTGAAGTTGACTTCTGATTAAGCCTTTTATCAGTTTTCACAAAATACAAAGACCAGGTTTAAAACAGTGTTGGGACTCTCATGGGTAATTTAGCTCAGGTGTGTTAGGTCTGGCCGCAGCATTTTTTGATGTAGACCTGGTCTTATGTGGTCTAGGCAGTCTTTTTATAAGATATCTAGTCCCTGTTTGACACTGACGGTTTAAAAACAAACATAAAAAGAGAAATTCTCCCTTAAGTTTGCCATCGACTTGTGAACCAGCGGCCGCTGATCAGACTCCAACTTCAGCCTTGTTCTTCAGCAGGGATTCAAGAAACAGAAATAAAAATCCACTTGATGCCAGCAGGAAAAGGGAGGCTTTGAAAAAGCCAAAACCAAACTGCAAAGTGCTTCCTCTCAGCTTCTGTCGAAGCTTGTGTTTGTAGTTAGTGTCTAGAGTAGTTGCATGTGGTTTGAGCAGCTTGTGGAAACAAAGCCATACTCTGACAGTACAGTAGATATGTTTTTGTTTTGTCCTAATTGTACGAATAATGTCATAAAAATGGCCAACTACTGATAAAAGGAAAAACGGCGTAGATATAGCTGGTAGATGATGTTCTCTTGCATTTACTGTCAAATAAAACACCTCTCACTGTCCACAAACTCCACAGTGTTACTGTTAGATATGGAGTCAGTTCTCTGAGGATATTCTCTTTAAAAAAGGGTCCAACCCAGTTCTTCCTGCTGAAACACGAACCTGCAGTGTTGGAAAGCCTTCTGATGAAGCTGCTGTGCTGTGCAGCATCTTAGTAAACCAGTGTTAATGAAAACAAGCACATGTTACAGACTGCAGTCATCAGGCTGCTTAGCAGTTTGTGTGATGCCTTCAGTGACCTGTCAGACAATCTGTAATACATGGAAAGAAATGAATTTTTAGTGCACGGTCCAAAAGATGACATTTCATTTTTGTGACTAAAAAATGGACCAGGCTTTTATCTTTAAAAGAAAAATCTTTTAGGTGTTTTTCTTTTTTTTTTGTGCTAAATTTGTGAATCTTTTTATGGTTGAATTTCCCTCAAGATGACAATCACTTCTGGAAAAATTTGGATATTTTCTCCAAAACTTCTGCAGGACGCTGACATTCACTGTGCAAACAAACTTTTCTGCAGTTAGCTATAATATCACACTGGCTTCTAAAACTCTTATCCCCCTTTTTTTTTTTTAAAGTTTTAGTAAATTTTTCTGTACATTAATAGACCTGTTTCTTTCTGTGCATGAACTGTGGCTTCACTGCCCTCTACTACTTTTACTGAAATATGCAATTTTTGGGTTCCTGTGCAATATTAGCCTTTGTGGTTGCTTTTTGTTGATGTATTAGGCCTGGGTATTAAAGTGCCATCATCAGTGTCATCTCTTTTAGGATTTAAACAATTTTACTGAAGCAGTTTTCTGGCCCTCTCATTTTTGGCTTAATATGAGTCAGAGATTTATATACAATATGGAAAAAGGCAAAGTCACAGCAGAAAAAAAACACTGTAATGATTTGTTTGTTAAGCAATAAGATGAACCAAAGTGAGCAACTTGTATGTTGTCAAATCAGGTGTAAAACCATAAAGTTAAAATATTCTTTTGTGTAATTCCCCACAGGTCAAAGGTCAAACTCTGTGTCTTTCTTAGTGTCTTTGTGGTTTTAGGAACCACAGCTCATGTATGTAAATATCAAAGGGAGTGTGTACATCAGTGCACGTTTTTTGTTGCTGTGAGAGAAGAGATGGTCTTTGGTTAAAGACTGGCTGTATTTTTATGCATGTTCTCTTTATTAAAAATGATTTGGGTTAAAAAGAAAGAAAAGAACCTTTTCAATAAAAGGGGACAAAACATCCTCTGTCTTGTTTGTTGTCTTTTTTTGATCAACTGTAACAGCAACACTTTTTACATCACTGTCTGCAAGGAAGGATGAATTATTATTTTTTAAATAATAGTGTTTATCACAAAATAATGTTCTTACTGGGGGAACAAAACAAGACAAGTGTAAAATGTATTTCTACAGCACAGTTCAAACAGCGAACGTGTTTTACACGCAAGGAACTAAAAACAAATCTTAAAAGTAAATGTCACAGTGAAGAAATAATTTAAATATATGGTCTCATCTAAACATGCCTGGGGATAAATGAATTATTAATTATCATCACAATAACTTGAGGGTGTCACAGATGCTCCTTAATTAGAAAAAAACAAACAGTCACACTGATAATAATCATCATAAACACAGAAATGACTAAAACACACACTGTACACATGGAGTGAAAACACGTGATCAGAGTGTTTGTATTGTTTGTCAGCTGGTGGCAGCAGACTCCAACAAAACTGATAATAATCTCACACACACACACACACACACACACACACACACACACACACACACAAGGCATTGAAAATTAATCTAAATGACTCACATTAAAATGTACTTTACCTATTTTCTAAGTTTAATATAGTTATAAGTGTGTGTGGAATTTTACATGAAGAGTCAAACAATCAAAAAAGCTGTGTCAGTGGGTGAAGCTCAGACCAGAGACAGGAAGAAGATTAGTGGGATTTCAAAATAAAACGCATAACTGCTGTAAATTCAGCTGCTTATGATTATTATTATGTCAACCACAGCTTTTAAGTTACTTAGTCCATATCTTATGTAATATATTAATATCATTAATATTTAAATTAGATTTCATATGCATCTCATCAAACTATAGCTACAATTAATCCTTGTAAAGATTTCCCAAAGTATGTATAATCCTCTTTTCCCAAACAAAAGTGATATTAATCAGTTGATTGCTAATACTTGTTGACTACCCTTCCGTCTATATTAGGCTGTTTATTTAAATACAGGATTCAAAGATTATTTTTCTGTCTCTCTGCTTCCGTTTGACAGCCAACAGTCCAGAGTGACACAGGAAACAAGGGCAGAGAGGGAGAAGGTAACGACACACAGTCAGAGTCCCCTGGCTGTGGATGTAGTGCTATGCTCCTTAACCATTAACTGCCCCAGATTTAAAAACTTTTCCCATTTTTTCTGCATAAAAAGATAATACCACATTATCCATCACATATTTTACAATTTAGATTCATTGGTTGATAATCTTTCATGTTCTGTTTGCATATACTGTTACCATATTCATATGCATTGTGTAAATTATTTATAAACATATATTCAGTGTTTAACATCTATTTTTATCCACGTAGTGTAAAATGTTTTTGGTTCGTTTCTAAACCCTTTATTTTGAAGAAGCCGTGCTTTTATTCTGGTAAAGCTCGACCGGACGTCGCCTCCTCGCTCTCGTTACCTTGACGCCGCAGTGACCGAGTCAGAGTCAGGAAACAAGCTGATCCGTGCCGTACCGCGGCTGCAGTTCAACGCGGAGCTCGACCCGGTGTCCGCACACAGAGCTCAGCTTTTTTTTCATCTGAGGATGGAGGAACACACGAAGAGGACATCCACAGCCTGAAACAAAAACAGACACACGGATAAAACGCCCAGAATTCAGGCGGGAATCATCTGAAACCGTCCGTTAGGAGTGAAGGTAGACCTGTCATGGGTGTCACGGTGCTCCCGGGCAGGTAGCCCGGCTAGCCGCTCAGCTAGTCACGCAGCAGGAAGCTAGCTTAGGTAGCTAGCAGCCGCTGCAGCTCACTCACTAACTAACCAACTAACTAACAAGTAGTTTTAGAGACGGCACCGAGAAAACGACTCGGCATGGACCATCCTCACCCTGCAGATGATAAACTGTCCCAGTGAGCGACCATAAACCGCCCTTTTTATTGTCTTCAAGGAGAAACTAGTGGCTGCTGCAGGGTTGATTGACAGCTTGTCACAACGGCTTTCCCAGATGTGGAGCCGGAGTGAAGAGTGCAGCTAGGCTCGGAGTTAGCTCGCCCACAGCCGCAGGACTGGCTGCCGACAAGGAATGGCTGGCTGGAACAAACTCCTGAGCGGACACTCAACTAAAAAAAAAAGCTGCATCGACCGAGCGATGAATTTCATTCTGGCAGGGAGGTGTCACTGAGGTCGACACTGACACGTTGAGCCAGCCAGCTAACTGAAGTTACCGAGAGGATCCAGCCGCAGCACAGCGGGCTGTCAGCTGGGCCGAACCCGCACTCAGGGAGGGTTCTCTCTGTTTCACCGCTCAGTGAAAGATGAAGAGGTCGGAGAATAAGAACAAGAGGAAACTCTGTAACATGGAGCAGCAGGAGAGCGGGGGAGAGGAGAAGGATGCGGTGAGTAGAAAAGTCTCAGACACGGTGTCATTGTTCTATAAAACAAGGTCTGAACTGAGGACTGGATAAGTTTGTGTCCCTGATGATAAGCCTGTCAGCCCGCGCACAGGGCAGAAGTCATTATGATGTACCTGCAAAATCTGATTGAAAATGTTATGAATTCATGTTGATTTGCGTTTTACTCAATGCTCACCTGCTTAAAGCACCGTACCGGTGTTTTTACATGTTGTGGTTATTTATTTATAACAAGTCGTGTTCCCTACAGAGCTGCAGCACAGACCAGTTCCCAGGGCACGAGGATCAGTTACACCACAACATTTTAATTTCCATCTGATACCAAGTCATATCAGGAGTGAGATCTCTCACAGACAGACACTATCATTAACAAGTTCTTAATATATTTTACATTTTCTCAATTAATGATCTTAGTTTTTTCTGAAAATTGTAAAAAATGAAAAATGCCAAGCTGAAAACGATTAGATCCTCACATTTGGAAATAGAAAATGACTAAAAACAATTATCCTGTTATCAAAATGCAAGCTTATTAATTGACTAATCAATTAATTGACGGATTGCAGCTCCAGCCCACAGCATTATTGAATGCTTTCATTAACTTCCAGGCTGTTTATGTGCAGAATAAAAAGAACTTGACGTGTTTGGGTCTCATGGGGAGTCTCCCTCCACCTTCCCTTGTTCCTGCGGCTCAACATGTTTTTCTCTCTAACTGACAGGCTGAAAATACCACAGCCGACATTAAAAATTGACCACATTAAGCTGAATTTCTGCTCAGTCATTGTGGATGCTGAGTGCTGGGTAATGTGGCCAGGTGAAAGCGTGTGTGTGGATCTGTTGAGTTGCAAGGTGAAGCTACTGTAAAGTGGAGCACTGAAGGACTGGAGGTCTAAAGTGCCCAGCTGATTTAGACTTTGACAGCAGGCGTAGATGTTGTGTTTGTGCCATTTTAATAGTAACTAGAGGAGGGAGTCTGCATTGGTATCAACCTGCTGGTTCAACACGAGGTTGGAGGAGCTCATCGCCCCATTTTATAATCTGTGGCATTGCAGAGAATCCATTTGAACTTGGCTTTACCTCAACTGATTGTTAATAAGTAGATTTATTGTGATACTTCAGCGCAGTTACTTTGAAAAGGATAACACAGAAAAGACCATACAGACACATTTGAACTTCTGTGAAGAGGAAACTACAGGAATATGAGAATCATAAGCAGATGTGCACACAGCACTGCACCACTGATAAGAGCTAGACATGAGCTTTGTTGTTATGATTAAAAAAAAACCAACATGCAAATATTCAACAAACCAACCATGAATCATAATTTTGCTTAAACACATCTGCATCACTCTAGTTCCTGTATTCTCTGCACGATATCAGCTGTGACCTTTTTGAGTTTTTGCAAATGAAATAGCTGGATATCTCACAAGATTTTAATAACATTTGGTTTGAAGGTGGATCAGGGAGCAGGGAATTAGTTTTTGGTGTCTGTTGCAGATGATTTCTTATCATTTTCAAGTATTAAAATAACAAACATTGTCAGTCTCTCAGTCACTCTGAAACTTGGAGAGACTTGAAACTTGCTTGTCATGGGCCCGTCCATCACGTCTGCTTTTGCATGTATTTATTCAGAGCAGATTTTTATAATTATTCAGTTTATTTTTAATGCTGTAGTGGAGTGAATGAAAACCAGTACTCAAACACTGCAGCAGATGACCAGTGTTTATTTGTCCAACATTGTGTTTTATAGAAACACTTCAGTTCTGTGTAACTGAAAAGATTTAGATTTTATTAGTCTCAGTTTGCAATAAACATGGACCTTTTCCTTTAATAATAAGAGCTGTCTCCAAAGATGAAGTCACTGCTGTAGCTCATAATTTCACATTTCTGCATGAAGTCATGTTCCCCGATCTGTGGGAGTTTGATATGACAGACGCTGTTATACTGTATTACTGCACCACCCTGCCATTTGGGATGTTATGTGAATAATAAGGTTAAATGTGTCCAGTTAATAAGATTTCCCCTCAGTCGTCATGTTTAATAACCTCTCCGGTTATTTTAGTATCAGCACTTTGTCCTGAAGTCAACTAAAGAGGTGAAATTAATTTTTTTCCAGCCAGGTTTGAGTCATGGGAGGGAGGTGCTGAGTTTGAGGGAGTGAACTTTACGGTATCATGGGAAGTCAGACAGATGGTTTTGTGCTGCTGCTGCTGCTTTATGTGTTTTTGTGTGAAACAGTGTAAAATGGAGGAGCAGACAGGGCGTTTTCATCCAGCCTGACTTATCTACCTATTGCTTAGACTTTGCAGCTCTGAGTAATGAATCATGACCCTGTTATGGCTCTGTAATACTTCCAGGGGCCATCTGCTGGGATTTTGTTGTAAATTTGTCCGACTGAGTTTTCTGTGTATCATGTAACAGTGGGATTAAGGCCACAGCTAGCAATTATTTTCATTATCGGTTAATCTTTTGATAATGCTTTTGAGCAAGGAGACGTCCTCAGATGTCTTGTTTTGTCCAACCCAGAATGAGAAACAAAGAAAAGCAGCAAATCCTCCATTTTCTTCCTCTTATCGGAGGCCAGGTCGCAGTGGCAGCATCGCACCATCCTGTCTGACTCGTCTAACGCATGTAGCACACACAGTTCTTCCTGCTGGACCCACAGGTGTTGTGTAGAGATACAAACAGCAGCTGTGAGCAGAGTCCGTCTTCTGGGACCTCGACCGCCAGTGTCACCATGAACATCAGGTTTTAGGTGGTTACAGTTACAACATCGGGAAAGGAATGATGTCAGTGTCACGTCCTAACGTGAATGTGACTAATTGAGAGTGTGTGTGTGTTAATATGTTGCTAAGGACAGAGCACAAACACACACAAACATCCTGTGCAGTCAAAGAACCAGTCAGCTGTTTGTGTCCAGGAATCCTTTGTTTCTGACAGTCACAGAAACGTTGCACGGAGCCTGTTTACAGTCGGCTGATTGAAACAAGCAGGACAGGAGAGGGAGGCATCATTTGTTACAGTGATTTAAATCTGACTGCCATATACTCTGGGAAGTATGATTAAAAAATGACGACACACTTTCTCATTGCCAAATTTCTCATTTATGCTCTTGATGTCTTTGTTGTGTTTAGGGATGTAGTCCTGGTTGACTGATTGGTCAATAATTGCCAGTGTTATTTTCATAGGGAGAAGGAATAACCCATTATTTTTAGTGGTGGGGGTGGCAGACCCTAATGGAGACTGCTTGGCCTGACTTATGTAACGTTCACTGAACATTTACTCGGAGTCAGCTCCAAACTAACACCTGGAAAATCAAAGTAAGACTGAAGAAAACTCTTCCTCTCCACCTGAAAGTTGCAGTCGCTTGTTAAAAACGTCTCATCTTCCCTCTGTAGCGGTACTTCACAGTTTCCTGCCAGCTGATTGGCTGACAGAGCCGTTCCTCCTGTCCTCCTGTGACGATTTCAGACTTGTATTTCTCTGTGGTCCTGACCCATCCCTGTTTTACAGGTCACATGTGTTCTCTGACATGGTTAAATGGGAGCGGTAAAAGCAGTGAGGTCCTCTACACACAATAAACACTATCAGACGGTGGCTGGCATTTATTGCAGCTGTGTGAAGAGAAAGCCTGCTCCTTATTCCTTATTGTTTACCTCAGCGCTGAACGTTTGCTGTGTTGTATTCACTTCATTAAAATGGCAGATCCTGCCCAGCTCTCTTCTCAACTTCGGCGAATAATGAAATATGGCCAGTCTTTCTTTGACTTCATTTGCATCTTCCTGCTTTTTTCTTCAGTCTTTGTATTTTTGTTTTTTTTTATTTTGCATTTTTATTCTCACTTGCTCCCTCCCTTCTTTCTTCCATGAAAGAGGCAGTTTCTTTGAGGTTAGGTTTGGCTGTTTAACTTTTTGAATTTGTGATTGGAGCAGACAATAGCGAATGCAAAGCTGATAATGCACGGCCAGATTCATAGGCCTTTCAGCATAGAGCAGATGTTGCCTGATTTAAGTGATAATTTAGTTCTGTTTATACAGTGTTTTATTAAATATATACATGTTTATTCCCAGGATTGTTAGTAAGTTATTGGAAAAGGAATAATTTGGGGACTAGCACTGTTGCTGAAATATATATGCTGGGCCTCAGTTGAGGCATAAACCTCCTGAATTTAGCTTCTGATCTAAGACCTGTAGACACCTGGAGTATGTGAATATTTTGATAATATTGTGTCATATGTTTTACGTTATTACCACCTGCTAATCGGCCTGCCCCCCTTCCCTCCTCTCCTCCTGATCTTCATATCCTACTTTTAGTCAAACCCTGAACTGATGTAATACTGCCTCAAAATGTTGCCTGTGTTTCATGGCTTTTGCTGTTCCTTTGCTGGTGCACTGCGTAGCGTCAGTGCTTTTTATTAACAAGGACATACAGTGTCATTGCTACCTGGCCCCAATATCATCCAGCTGCAGAGCTGCAACAGCAGGTTCAAAGCTGCACTCACAGTCTGCCGTTGCTTTAGGCGTTATACATTTTATATAAATTATAAAATAAAACAGTGGACAGACTGTGGAAAGGAACAACAACAGAGGAAGTGCTGTTTGATCTGTGAATATTTGAAGTATAATCTTGGGTGTAAATCAATTTACCTTTGTTGTTTATGAGTGTTATATTTTGCAAAAATGAGACAAAGCAAGAAGTTTTCGTTGCCTGAAGGTGCTGACACTGACATTTCGGTGCTGTTCCGTTTTTGTAGGTGCCACAAGTTGGCAGGTGTAGACATTGTCTAAAGTGGAATGCATGAATTTTTAAGTGAGCTACAAGCCCATGAGGTAGTTCACCTTCAGATAAATTAATAAATAATAAAGAAACACCCAGTTATTTCTTCCTTGAGCTAAGTTTGTCGATAAACTGGGATAGGAAGATAATCTGTTACATCGCAGCACATTGGAGAGATGTTGTTCCCATTCGAAGCCCCCCTGGCAGGATCAGGCTAATTAGGGCAGACTGGAAGTAGACTGAAATCTGCAGTGGATTAACAATGTACTGTACCTTACAGTTCAGTGTCAATGGGGGTGGGAGAGAAGAGGGAGGGCTGTTGTGCCAAACACTCAGAGGATTTTCACTATAAGCCAGAGGCTGCACGGTGTTGTCACACTGTTGGAAATGAGTTCAGATCCTGAGCAGTCCCACGGTGCAGTTGTGGGGATGATGGGTAGTTTTGGATTGGTAAGACTGTAATTATGTGGAAATGTATGGCTAAGGTGTTTAGAGTCATGGCTTACTGTGAGTAAAATGTTGCAGCTGAAACACTTAACTCTTGGTGGAGCAGACCATCAGACAAATGCTCCAAACAAACTTTGTTTTCTGCTTCTCAAATATCTGAATTCTGTGTTATGTCTTTGTAAACTGAAAGTCTTGATTGTTTGGCCAAAACATCTAATGGTGCGACATCACCTTGTGTACTGTAAAATTGTGATGGGTATTTTTACACTGGTTCTTTCTGGCCTTTTATAGATTAAAACCTTTAGTAAAAACAGCCAAAGAATCGCCTTGAAAACAAGGTACATTTGGGCATGTTATCACATTTTAAGGCGATATTGTTAGAAAACAGTTCACAGTTTACTTATCTGACAAGTACAAGGCAACATTTGCATTCATTTGGAGTCGTGTTTTGCCACCTGATGAGTCAGTACAGGTGCAAATTCTCTCTCTTTTAGCTCTGGTTTGTTCTTCATCATCTCCTGGGGGAACTCTATGGCTCTTCTCTGTAGCTGCTAAATGTTTTGTCTGTCTGCCATTTGTTACTGAGCAGATAGTGCACAGTGGCTTTTTTAGAGCTTTCTCTCTGCAAACAGCTGCCTGCTGTGGCCAAAAACACTTTGAGA
Source organism: Lates japonicus (assembly GCA_033238685.1). Taxonomy (NCBI): domain Eukaryota; kingdom Metazoa; phylum Chordata; class Actinopteri; family Centropomidae; genus Lates; species Lates japonicus. The sequence continues at coordinate 238,125 of BRZM01000106.1, forward strand.
GCAGCGAGAGTGAACCAAAACAAAAAAGTTGTGGGCTGGAAAAACCAGAACGCTTGGCTGAGAGAGGCTGTGAAGCTCTGTGCACCTGAGGGGAAACGAAAGGTTTAAGTAAAAAGATTTGACCTTTTCAGGGACATTGTGATGAGGAGCGAATCATTGATGTTTGAGCTCGGTTACATGAGTGTGACGAACAAAAGGAGGAAAACAGCTGAGTAGATGAAAAGAGATCAGACAGAAACTGAAATCTTTTGCCTTTTGCAGTGGATGTTCCTGTTAGAGAAACCCAAGATGGCTTCACGGTTGACAGAATGAAAAGCTACAGTGAGACTTGAGCAGTGTTGCAGTGCAGGACTGTAACACTCACACTGACAGAGCAGATGGCTCGGACAGCCCTCCAACTGGCCTGAACAGTGTTATCTAAACATTTCATATTTTCTACATCAGCTCTCACATTTATTTGGCTCTGCAGTTTATGTGATCTCCTGCATTCGTTGGATTCCAGCTGAAGCTCAGAGGGGTTTTAGGTAACAGCAGATTTAGCTCTGGTTGTTCCACTGTACTAATCACATCCTCTATGATCATGATGAGATGTCATGCTCGCTGTCATGATAGACAAATTAGTCACTGACTGTGTGACACTTTGTGTGTGTTTATCTTCTCCAAGCAATTATAATTCAAACAGGACACACAGGTTGTACGTATGATTTATGTTGCCGTCTCTTGACATGCAGGAAGTGAGTAGGAGACTTTTGTTTAAGGAAGAAGTAAAATAGTAGCTACAACCAAAACATCACAAAATATGACATAAGAACAACCCTAATAAATGTGTTTCAGGTTACTACTTTCAACGAATCCGCGTAATAAGATTCATACCAAAAATGTGTGTGAAATTTTGCTACGTGTGGGCAGGAAAAATAACAATGAATTGAAATGAAACTGTATGAGAACAGCGAGCAAAATGTAAAACCGCTTGGTGGTCTGGGAGTGAGAACTATTTTATTATCCAGTTCATAAATTTAATCTCAGCCTTTACAGTTTATAGCCCTGTAAACTGTCTCCCCATCCTCCTCTTTACCTCAGTTTCTTTGTCTTTTCTGAATAAATTAGCAAAATGAATCTACCTATAGTTCAGAGTATCATCCCCTTCATGGTCTCTCAATATATCAGCCTAAATGTGCTTTTTTTTTGTTTTCAGGACAGAAAATGTATGTATCTGTCAGTGCAAACAGTAGCTATGTATGAGATCTTGATGCTGCATGGTTTTGGGTCTTGACTGAAATGTGTCCAGAGTCTGGAGGACCAAAAACTGTCACTGATTCCTCCCATATATATCATTCTGGGAGTACCCGGCCTTACCAGGCTTTGTCTCCTGATCTTAGTCTGTTTCCAGCTTTACTCATTTCAAACAGTAGCCTCGGCTCTTTGCTCTCTCTTGTTCATTAAATACCTCTTAGGTTAACCAATAAACCTGCTCCCCGCCCCTGCAGTGATACGGGAGAGCGATTTCCTTTCCATTCTTGAACCAGCTATGGGTGATCAGCGTGCAGCTGAGGAGCCATCGTGCCAGAACGACCTCTGGGACTCCCGGCTGATTGTCGTCCCAGCGCTGCACAGGCCAACGGGCTGATTGATGGAGCCCAAAGGGCTAATGGGTGCCATTTTAGGGTGCCTAGAACAGCGGTAATGGGGAGGCACAGATGCAGGAGGGTGAATGATATTAATTATAAAACTCTCATTAAGCAGAATAATAACCTAAATGGGTCCTATACATCAATGCATGAAAATGGCACCTATTACTGTGTAGCCTTCTGTTATCTTGTGGAAATCTGACACATGAAACCTCACACATGAAGACAAAGGATTAAACTGTGTTCCTGAGTGAACAACAAACCTTTGCTCGTGTGGTTTTCAGTTCACCTTTCTCTTTTCGTTTGAAGAAAGCTTGAGAGGTGAGGTAAGGTGAGATGAAGAGTTGTCCCCTTCATGTCCCCTGTTTTCTTTTTTCAAACCCTCGCTGCGGTTTCTTATCGGCAGCTTTTCCTCACGAAGCTTCAATTTAAGCTCTGGTCTGTTAAATCCTGAATGAGCGAGATTCAGAGTCTGGTTTTTAGCTTCCAACACAACATCCTTAATGAACAAAATCCATCACTCTGCCCCTGCTTAGTGCCACATTATGCCTCCCCGTTTCAACCCTCCCTTCCCCCAGTCATTGTATCTGAGTGATGTGCTGATTTCACACTGAGCTGGATGCCACATTACTCTGCTGTTCACTAAGAGAACCTTTACTAGATGTTCCTCGCCCTCCCCCCTCTCTATTGTCTTTCTTCCCCTCCTCTCCTCTACCTTCCTCCCTCTCCTCCTCCACCACCTTCTTTCTTCCATCCCTGTATTTTATTTTCTCTCCTGGTGTCTTTTGTCCATCATACCATTCTGTTTTCCACCGACTTAACACCAACTAAATGTTTTAATTCAGATTCACAGGGAAGCTAATGATTCTCACAAATACCCCATAATTGAGATTTAATTCTGGTAAACACCCAATCAAGTTAATGAGCAGTGCAGCACACCTGTGCTATACTGTGCTGAGTTATAATAGCTCTGACAACAGACTCAGGGCTCCTGCCATTATTAACAAATCATTGTGTGCTGCCGTCATGAGCACAGCGCTCTGTTTTCAAAGTATTTCCACATTGAATCCAAATTATGTGCGAGATGTTTGTACAAAGCAATGCAGGCAGTTAAATCTTTGTGTGTCTGCTGCTACTTGCTCACTGAAGACATAATTGTGTGTGTTGGAAAATTACTTTTGAAGTTGTTTTGTTCTTCCTGAAATTAAAAACCCACATATACAAGGTGTACTCGCCCTGTAAAGAAATAACACACACTGCTAGTTGGTGAAACCCACTGCATGAAAACCAAAATATATTCCCAGTAGTGAAAAAAGAGAATGGAAATAGAACATGGAGATGTTTCTTCTTAGAATTGGTGAACGTTGTACTCATGCAAAAATATAGGTACAGACAGTTTTTGACAGGTTTTAGACAGAAACAGGATTCTAAAGGAAAAATGGAAGTAATAGCAGTGTGGCAGTGACAGAACGAAAGAAAACAGAACATTCATGTCTTCATGGAAATACAAGTTTCCCTCGATTGAACATGTGAACATGACAAAACACACAGGGTGGGGCAATGTGTATATTTATACTGAGAAATGATTTGTCAGCCACTGATTGGACAGCTGACAGAGCCACAAGTTTTAAGATCTGTGGGTTCAGAGTTAATGTTGAACCCTGATGTGTGTCTGTCCAGAAGTTTAGCATTAGAGGCTGCCGTTGGGTTTGTTGTGCCCCCCTGAGGCTTGTTTGTTTGTGTGTTAGTGATTACAGAAAGTGAGATCGGATATTCTGCTTGTGTGTGTTTGTGTTGGTCTTCCTCGGTGTGCAGGGTCAGGACAGATGGAGGGGAGGTAGAAGACTTCTGCTGCACGTCACTGTGGAAATGGACTGCATGCCTGAAACTAACACTAATTTCCAGAGCTGGTCTCAGGGCAGTTTTGCAGTTTTCCCTGCTGATGATTAAGGAAGGAAAAGGAAGATGAAAATCAGACCCCCGATCAGAAAACAAGGTCATCATCACCAGGCTGCGGGAGGTGTTGTGACTACAGCACAGATGGTGGCTCAATCATGTTGTTAAATTTAGCTGCTACAAATGATATAAAGAGCACAACAAGAGAGCAGCAGGTTTAAACCGTCCTACCTCTAGTAAACTTACCAGAGGTTGAATCATAATTAATGCCTAAAAACAACAGTAAATAAATCCAGGAAGGGTTAAAGCAAGGTAGGGCTGAACAGTTGATTGAAATATTATGGTTGGCCAACAAATCACATTCTCCACATTCTCCAGATGTAAGGGAACACGCTTTTTTGGTACAGACATCATCATCATTTTTATATTTTTGTCAGTGAAAACCAAACTCAAAAATTCTCACTAAAATCGTGTCAAAATAATCACTCAGCTGCCAGGTGCCTGTAAATCAAGGGCAACTGGACTTGGCTGTAAATACTTGAAATGGTCCCTTCATGTGTCTGAGTCCAGTTGCCCTTGATTCAACTCTTCTTGGATAACCATGCCCTGGATGACTGAGAGTCTTCACAGACATGGACCGTAAATAAAAAGCATTTAGGCATGTGAGAAGGTTTCAGGTTGCTTTCAAAACTAACAGCGCGATACTAAAGATACTGATTGTTGTTTGGTTGTGTGTGTGTGTGTGTGTGTGGAAAGAGTCGTGTGAATTTTGATATATCAGTTTTATGAGCTCAGAATGAATTAAATGTAAACACGGATGTATAAAATGGATCGGGTCCTTGAGAATCTCTTTAAATAGAGTCTATGAGGAGCTTTGCCTCTGACCCTGCACAGGGTAAGTTTAGATGGAGGGTGGATCTTTTCCCAAAATATTGGACATTGTAGCAGAGTCAGAAAAACCCAGTGGGGTGTGCAGTGATGCTCATGGAAAGAGAAAATACAGTGAATAAATCATCTTTAGGAAATAGGCCAACAGAGTTTGAAAACAGGATTCCTCTTTGACTTAATACATGTGACTGATTTAATCCATCAAAGAGGCATTTTAGTTGCACTCAGCTGGAAAAAAAAAACAACATAAAAAAAGCTTAAGTGTTCTGTAAAGATCCCTAACTGCAAGGAAGAGCTTAAATGCAGAGAGAAACACTTTTCTGAAATCCACCGTCAGCCACTTTCACTACTTCTCTCAGTCGGTGAAATGAGGTCGACCAATCAGCAGCCGGCAGTCCAAACCGCTCAGTGTTTGGCAGGTGTTTGTCGCTTGCCTGACTTCCTTCGCTGAGTGCTTTTAAGCGCTGGTCTGAGGCCAGAATCTCCTCGTCGTGATACTGAGAAGAGAAGGAGGTCGAGGGCGTGTGATCACGGAGGAGGCGTCTGTGTAACTCTGCTCCTGTTTCATGTCACAGTGATCTCACTGTTTACACACAAGAACTGTGTCAATACACGTCTCATTGAGTTGCTTGAATTGTGTGTTTGAGTGGGTGGGACTGTGTTTTACAGCATGTTGATGTCACGTAAGTCAAACAACACGTGTGCGCTGTCTTGTGTGTGTGGTGTTTGTGGAAGTCACTGCGGCCGTCCCTCCCTGTCCTGATTGGGGGTTATTAACCTTTGGGCTGTGGCCAGCAAAGGAGCTTCCAACAAAACATCCTGCTTCCTCCAGCGCAGCAGCTAACTATAGGAGCACAAACACAACAGTCCGAGTCTGAAACAATCACAAAACGTGGACACTTATCCACCTAAATCCATGAAGAACAAACAAATACATCAACTTTACCACACAAGTGTCACAGTCTGATCTGCTGCCTGCACCTGCAGGTGTGATTTGATCAGTAATGCCTCGTGAATCATCCTGGCTTGTGTGAGACAGATTGATCAGAAGGGAACCAACACCCTGAAGTCCCTGAGAATCTTGGGAACAAAAAGTTCTTGCTTTTTTTAGTTTCATCAGCTCCTGTGGACTCACTCAGAGGCACAGCTGATGTGTTTAGTTGCAGAGCAGGTATGATGCATGAGGTCCCTGCAAAAAGGAAGAAAACAAAAACTTGACATCACCCAGTTTTCCTTTAAAAGTTATTCAACCTAATTTTTTCACACTCACCTCTGTGCTTTCAGCGTAAAACTCTCTTCTCTTCTGCAAACACACCCCAGCCTTGTGATTTTCTTTTTCCACCAGAGGCAATCTGCGCCTGCAGATGTGACCGAGCTGAAATGTGTGTGATTACGACACGCACTCACACACCCACACAGCAGGAACACACCCGGGATTAAAGCATTCAAGTTCAGATATCAGTTTAATCCGCAGGGAATTAAACAGCCGAGCAGTGAAGAGCAGGCCAGTGAGTTACAATACTGAGCGCTCTGCGAGAGATTTGATGCGGCTCAAACCTGCTACATGCTAAGACCTGTTACAGACATGTTACAGTGTAGATGGATGGCAGGTGTAGCTGCAGAAATGACTCATGTAAACCAATAAAGGCTCACACACACAGCACAGTTAAAATGTCAAGGTATTTTAGAGATGTGTGTGTAGGCTTCACTGTGGGACTACGTCCACACTAAGCCTGCTAAATAAAAAAATGTGTGGAAATCACATGTATCCACAGAAAATTCTGCATCACAGCCAACACGTTCTCAGTGGGATAAGCAGTTCAGTTACTCTGCTTAATCTCAGCAGGTTAAACGTTCATTCTGCCTCCTCCTGCCTCTGTTAGCAACAGATAGAAAATGTGTGCTTTGATTGCAGCTCATAAAAGCTACCTGCTATCCAGGTGAACAGTTATTACTTCACTCCTTTACTGAGACGTCAGTCAAATCCCCAGTGACAACACCTGCATTGTCAGCTATGTTGGCCTTTGCCATGAGTGATCACAGAGAAGGTTAGAGGAGACAGAAAATTGGCTTCTTCACTTTACTGACAACACAACACAGCCCATGTACGTGTTTAAGCAGGTGTAGTTCTTTGGTTTTCCAGGTCCAAAAGAAGTTTTTCAGATTCTTCCTTTCTGGAGACACCTCCAAGAATCTGACAAAGCTAGAAGAAAAATCCCCCAAACAAGAACTGAGAGACTCTTAGCTGCTGCAAAATGCATTTACAAGCTGTGATACTGACCACAGGGGGTGTTACTAAGTACTGACCATGGTCCTGTTGTCCTCTCATACTGTGTATCATCATATAATGTGATAAAACTGCTGCTTTTGTCGAGCAGTGATTTGCATTAAAGCTGGGAAGTATTATGGTGGTGTGTGCTGATGTTTTGTGATGATGTGCATCAGGATGCTGCCAGTATGTGGGCTTACATTAAAAACAATAGGGGCTGGTGTTTTGATGCACGTTGTGTGCAGCCAGCGTGTGTCGGCCTTTACATCTCCTGTTTGTGCTGCAGCGAGGCAGCCTGGTTGTAAACATTTATGAGTGCCAAGGCATCAAAAACTGGCAGCCCTGCACAGTGCATATTGTTTTATTGATTTACTGGAATGGTCTCATAAAAAAACGCGAAGTTTAAAGAAGAAGCTGTGATCTTAACTTGAGTAAATTCAGCTTTTGTACTGGATGAGAGAGTTCCCTGTGTGTCTGTTACAGAGACTCAGGGATTGTGGTGACTTTCAGGATTAGTCAGAGCTGGTGCAGTGTGCCTGCCACACACATACACACAGCCACATGTGCATGAACTCACACAAAACAATGGGTTTATACACACACACTCATACACACTCATCCACGTACACACCCATAGGAGTGCTGTACACAGTTTTGGAGTTCGTCCCAGGACTCAGGTGGTGGTTTTGGCAGTGCTGCTGCTGCTCAGGTGGGATTATGCTGCAGACATGTAATGACATTACCTTCCTGTTTCTCTGTGAGTGAGTGTGTGTGTGTGTCTGTGTGCGTGCAGCTGTATTATATAGGAAAATAATAAATATGGGATCAGACTCTGCCAGCAGATACTCACTATTAAAAGACTCAGTTGGGATCGAAACATGCTGGGGACATCCTGTTTGGAGGAGAAATGTCATGCAACCTGATGTGTATTGGACACTTTGATCATGTTCCAGCAGTGGCGGTGAAGCATTGTGTCTGATCATGTAGTAAACTGTGTGGATGTCAGGCTCATAGGTGTTTTGGCTTTGACACCACTGTTACACATCTGCTCTCTCTAGAACCCAACAGGATTATTGTTTTCTCCAACTTGTGTTGAAATGATTGGTTTACTGAAGTTGACTGGTTGTTGTTTAACTGCTTCACAGAAACTGAATGAATTCTTTATATTAATACTGTTTATCATCACATTCACTGCTATCCAGTTAGGTGCATATACCACTGTAGCCTAATTAAAATAGGTAAGATCGTTGATAAGCAATCTAATGAACTGTTGGGTTTATTGCGGTTTAGTGATGATTTTGGACAGGATCGTTCATATACTTCTTATCTTGCCTATTAAGCGTCAGTGTTTATCTTTATGTTGAAACAGCTTTTTAATTTGAGAGCACAGATTAATTCATTTGAGAGCAGAAATGGCTGATTTCTATACACAAGTTCAGGGTTTTTGCAGTGTTTAACCTTCAGGAGAAAAAGCTCATCATGTCATATGTTTAATGAGTGCAGTGATTGTTTAGATCTGTCATCTACTAACTAAATAGATCGGAGACAGGATCCATCAGAGATGGTGGCTTACCACCTAACCTAAACAATTTCCTGAAACATTGGAATAATTTTTTCCTTCAACACTGGGCTCTGCATGTCTCACACTGTTTGACAGCCACAACAACCACAAAGTCTTTCTCCAACCTTAAATAATGGTTTAGTTTCCCAGCTTTAACCGTGCTGCTGCTGTCACGTGTTATTTGAAGAGATATCCAACTGAAAATATTGGCGGTGAGCGTAATGAAACAGCATTAGTGTCTTCAAAACATAATCACTGATGCTAAGTGGTTCCGTATGGATGTTCCCTCAGAGAGACCATTATACTTTTATTATACCTTAATTATGTAGTCTTGGAATTTGTACCAAATCCCTGTACCAATAATGTGTGTGTGTGTGTGTGTCTACCTTTGTAAGGTTTTGGTGTGTGTATGTTTATACACACACTTTGCTGACACTGTTGCAGTTTATATAATAACCTCCATGTTTGTGTTCTGGCTTAGCTCACCATCATTTGATGGCTGCGATCTACCATCCTCCTCCTCCCTCTTCACCATCCTTCTTTCCTTCTCTCTTTTTCCATCATTGTCCTGAGTCACAGCAGAGTTGTTTGGGCTGTGATCACCTGCAATAAACTCGCAATGATGATATTATTAATGTTGCAAGCACTTTTCACAGCTAACAGACTGAATTTAAACTGGTAGACCACTTTGTTTATGAAATGGTTTTCATTGTGGGTTTATCTGGATGTCCAATTTAATCAGGCATCTGTATTTAATTGATGAGGAACTCTCAGTTCGTTAACTGTGTGCTGACTTATCTTTGCTTTGTCTACCCAGGTGAATTGAAACAACCGAGCTATTAAATTCACTGCATAATTTATGAAGGTTAATGTTTCAAATTAAATTTTCATCCAGGGTTTCTATTGAATAACATTATACATGTCCTCTCAAGAATGATTCTATTTTAAAATTCTTGATAAATCCCCGAAAAGAATCTGTCTTTCTGTAAATGTTTTCTCTCAGTTCTAAATCCACTGGTTCCTATTGATGCATAAAATCACTCACAGACACTAGATTCAGTCCTTAATTTCCTAAACAGCTGCTCACTCACAGAGCAGGTATGTCAGCAGGAGTTTATTAACAACCAGAAAATACAGAATGTCAGACTTAAGAGTTTAAGTAAATGACATTAAAAGACATCAGTTGAACCCAAATGTAATAGGTGCAGCAATTTCAGTAAATAACATAAAAAGAAATAAAAAAGAAAAACACAGGTGAAGCAGTATAAACTAAAACTAACTCAGGAATGCTTCTTTGCTGCCTCATTAATACAAGCTTTAAATAGTCAACAGAATGTTCCCTCAGAACATGATACTTTTATTATACACCATAGCAGTCTTGAATTTGAACAAACCTATGTTAAATGTGTGTGGCCTACCAGTTTGTGTGTGTATGTTGCTCATTAATTTTGCTGACACTGTTGCAGTTTATGCTAATAACTCCATATGTTTGTGTTCTGGCTTAGTCAATAATATCTGTATTCACCATCCTCCTCCTTCACCATCCTCTCTTTTTCCATCTGTTTATCCTGGAGTCACAGCAGAGTTGGTTTGGGCTGGCTGACCTGCAGCCAAACCTGTGCAAAGCACCAGCTGTACGACCACCAAACCAGATTCACTTAGTTTCGCGAAAATGGTTGTAGGTCATCTGATGTCCACATCCTATTTAACTTAGTGAGGAACCAGCCAAGAACCGTGCTGTTTATTCATTTGTGATTAAAGTTGTTTAGGCTAAATTCATCAAATACCAGAAATATATTAATAAGCCATTAAAATTTTCATCAGGAGAGGTTTTCATTTAATAACACATTTCATCCTCAAAGGATGATTCATTAAATTAACAGGAACTAAGAAAAGAATCTAACGTTTTCTCTCAGTTCTAAACCACTGGTTCCTATTGAATGCAACCACCATGACACTAGATTCAGTCCCACTCTAAACCAGTCACTCTGCAAACAGGTACCAGAGCTAATATATAATGTCGACTAGCAACACATTAAAAGACATCACAACAAAATGTATAGGGTGCAACAGTAAATAACATAAAAGAATGAAAAGAAAACATAGGTGAACAAGCAATAAAGAAGTTATATAAAAGCAAATCAACTGTAGAATGGTTGCTACCATTAATGCAAGCTTTATATAGTTTCATTATAGTGTTCCCTCAAGAGACCATTATACTTTTATTATACAGTATAGCAGTCTTGGGTATGCCAAATCCACATGCCAATAATGTGTGTGTGTGTGTGTGTGTGTCTACTGTGGGTTTGGTGTGTGTATGTTGCTCTACACTTTGCTGACACTATTGCAGTTTATACTAATAACCTCCATGTTTGTGTTCTGGCTTAGCTCTCCACATCCCATTTGTTGGCTCGCGTCTACATCCTCCTCCTCCTCTTCCACCATCCTTCTTTTCCTTCTCTCTTTTCCATCTGTTTATCCTGAGTCCTTGTGAGAGTTGTTTGGGGCTGTGATCACCTGCAGCCAAACTCTGTGTGTGTGTGTGTGTTGCAAAGCACTTTTTCACAGCTGGCACAGACTGAATTTAAACTGATGAACCACTTTGTTTTTTTATCGAATGGTTTTTCATTGTAGGTTTATCTGGATGTCCAATTTAATCAGGCATCCTGTTTTTAATTTAGTGAGGAACTCTCAGTTCACGTTAACTGTGTGCTGTTTATCTTTGCTTTGTCTGCAGGTGATTGAAACAGCCAGGCTAGCAAAATTCACTGCATAATTTATGAAGGTTAATGTTTTCATTAAAATTTTCATCAGGAGGTTTTCTGATGAATAACGTGCTCGCATCCTCTCAAAGAGATGATTCTATTTTAAATTCTTGTCAGGAAATCCCACGAAAAAGAATCTGTCTTTCTGTAAATGTTTTTCTCTCAGTTCAATCACTGGTTTCCTATTGAATGCATAAATCACTCACAGACACCAAATTCAGTCATAATTTTCTAAACCAACTGCTCACTCTGCAAACGGAAGTAATGTCAACGAGTTGTGCTTTCTTGAAAAATACAGAATGTCAGACTTAAAGTATTAAAAGTAAATGACATTAAAAGACATCAGTTGGGCCAAAATGTAATAGGTGCAGCAATTTCCAGTAAAATAACATAAAAAGAAATAAAAAAAAAGAAAACACAGTGGCAAGTATAAACTAAAACTATCCAGAATGCTATTGCTGCCTCATTAATGCAAGCTTTATTTTGCAACCACCACTGCCTACTCTTCTTGACCCTTCTTGACATCTTAACAATGACCTGGGATGAGGGGGTGTGAGGCCAGAGGTCATCACTTCAGGACGACATGAGACCTGAAAACACTCCATTAGTCCCTGTAACAAGCACTGATGTTTGACAGACAGCCCGGGCCAAGAATGAAAACAGAGGCGCTTGGTTAACCGCGCTCACAGGCGATCAAACCACACATTTATACTGGCAGTCAGTGCAGCAGGACTAGAATAATGTAGCATGCTAGCTTTATATTCGTAGCCTGAGAGGCTGATTGTGCTGGAAAAGTAATATTACAAACGCCACGGCCGAATTATGAATGGATTCCATTCAGCAGCGGTTGGATACAGGGTGGAGCTTTGAAAACTTGATTGTTGTTCCTCAGAGTAGCGTGAGAGGCCGGTGTCATTAGACCCGAAGCCAGACGTCTTGCATAAGTTTCTGAAGATGATGATTAAAACATGGGGAATGCTTCATTGATATCATCAGACATGCGTCAGTTTTTCTTTGTCCTGTTTTTATCTGCTCAGACAGATCAGGTTCAGGTTCAGGTTCAGGTGCACCTCAACAGAGTTCAAATTCTGAATCATCAGACAGAGTTTGGTGCTGATTTTGTTTGAGGTTTGAGGTCCAGTGCTCATGATTTGATGTAGCTAGCAGAGAACAACCTCCTCCCTCCCTCCCTCCTGTCTGACTTGCTGTTGAATCCAGAGACTTTATGTTGCCAGATATAATGCTGTGTAATCCTCACAGTCCTGGCAAATGAAAACTTGAGTTAACGACCTGGAACTCAGCTCTGAATTCGCTGACCACTCTCGTCCAGGCTGCGGCACTCCCTGAGTACCTCTCTGTCATTTTTAACGGCCCTGTATCTCCTGCTTTAATGCCTCTAACCTGCTGTGCTGCCAAAGGTCCATGTTGTTTCTCTTCCCGAGGTTCACGTCTCACAGCACAGCAGATCTCTGGAGGTTATTCTGTATTTCTGCATGAGATTTAAAAAAAAAAGGTTATTTTATTTGGATCAAATGATGCGTTTCACATCCAGCTTCTTCACTTTCACTCATTGAACTGCCAACACATCACTGATGGAATACATGTAGACACGCTGGAGTATCGTGACCAAGAAACTCAACAAAATTTACAAAGATATACACAGAATAGCAATTATAGTAAGGCAGGTTTATTTGTTTTGTTTACTACATTTTATACCAGCTGTGCAGACATATTTTGTATATTTTCTGCTAAAACACAAAAGTGACTGCTAATTGCATTTTATGTGTAAAAGAACGGTTCAGTTCAGTGGTAAAGTTTTATGCAGGAAGAAAAGAAAATCAAAATGTGATGATGTTTAAACAGAGAGAGTGATTCAAGAAGTAGCAACGAACCAAAACACTACACAAGGCTGTAATTTCAAAGCTGTGTAGCTTTGGTGGCACCAATATAAAAAATGTTACACAGGGACAATCAAACAGACATTTGCCTTTTCAAATGTATAAATAAACTATGAACTGTACTCAGCGTCTTTGCTGCTTCCTCCAAAATCCTCCTTTTATCTGCGGCAGAAAGCCTTAATGAGGACACAGCTCCGGGCCATAAAAGCACCCTCTGCCCCAGTTGTATGTCTTTGAAATCCCGAGCAGACAAATTACATCATGAATAGGAAGTAGCGTGGAGTTTATGCTAAGCAGAGTGGAGCTGTGAAAATCCAATTTGCTGGTTCCTCAACCTCTAAACAAGGAGCTGTGGGGGGGGGGTCTGAGTGCTGCACGTGGAGGTTTCTGAGTGTTTAGTGGCAGTGTTGTCTTTGTTTGTTAATTCCCTTGACAGACAACACACCTATCCCACACAAGAGTGATAAAATATGAAGCTAATACATATCTTTCCTTTAATCTGGTTCCCTCAGTTAAAAGTTTAGGGCTGTATGTATGTGTTGCCTGTTTCTTTGGTTTCATGATGACTCCCTGTGGTTGTGCAGTAACTAGTCACAGTGCCATTGACTCTCTCTCCAGGTGAACAAAGGAATTCTTTGCATACTGCTGATTAAATCATTTAATTTTCAGGTTATTTGTATAAAGCAGTGAAGCCTCAGGCCTGTCATTGACAGTGACATTCACAAGCAGCCAACACGAGAGGAGCCTCGGACCAAATTCTCTCATCTGTCAATCTAACGCACTCGGAGGCTAACAGTGTCAGTATGGTTCAAACAAAGAGCCCCTTTGGACTGGGGCATCTGAAGCTCTCTCTGAAGCTTTAAAGGTGCTTCATGTAGATTTTTGCTATTGCTACATAGCCAACGTTAGCATTAGCAACTGTTTACGTACCAGTCTAGAAGAAACGTTGTGAGTTCAGCATCAAACTTCGTTTCCTAACTCCCCAACTCTCCAGCGGTGGAGAGCAACACCAATGTTTTGCTTCTGTTTCTATCGCCTCTCCTGTTCCTTGCGGGTGTTGGTCGTGGTGGTGCTAATGGTTGCTTGCCAAGAGCTTCAGCCGTCGTCGTGTTTGCTGTTCCGTCCATTGACTAGCTGACTTCATCCTCTCATAGACGCCACAGAGCTTCTGTTATTTCTTTACATTCTGTTGATAAGTTTAGTTAATTTTTGAATGTTTTAAACTAAAATACTAACATATAACACCTTTAGATGAGATTTGTTTGCCTCAGCAGTCTTTGCAACTAAACAGACTTGTATGTTTTATGATTGAGAAATACAAAATAAGAGATTTTTCCATCTTAAACTCAGGTTCCCCAGTTACGCAGCTTTAAAAATCAGGTAAAGGCAGGCCTAAACTACAGCATGTTACAATATTAGGAAAATTCCAGACATTTTTTCCTCTGGCGGTGAGTCACACAGACAGGTAGACACCCTGATCAGGTGTCTCTTGGCATGAAGAGTGTCTCCAGCTCTCCACGAACTCACACACAAAATCGTCGCTCACACACGAACATGAACGATTACACACATATTTCCTTATTCTGCCTCTTTCTGTTGGGTCAGAGCCAGACATTTAATGAGCTTTATCTCTGTAGCAGAGCAGAGCAGCTATATGAAAAGCCATTTAACTTCTCAGCCCACTTCATTATTCTCATTGTCTTGCAAAGGCTGGTCTAAATGCTAATGGATGCACTGTGTGTATATGTGTGTGTGTTTGGCTGTTTAAGTGTTTTCCTCCCATCATTTATTCATGAGGGACTGTGGGATTTTCAAGTTTACTGTATAACCACAACATGAAAATATTTTCTTTGTGTTCCATGTGGAGAGAAATTATTATAGTAATATATAATTTTAAATGAACACAGTCATACTGTCGTTTAGAGTAGCTTTTGTTGATAACCAGGACTGGATATCGGCACCGATCTTCTGCCTCGATTTAGTTTCAATCCAAAAAGTCCCCATTTGATTTGATTCTTGAAGATTAAACTACAGCAGATAAACAACAAAACTGCAAAATATGGAAGAGCTAAAAGTGAATTTATTCTGCCAACAAGCAAGTATTCTTTTCAATATAAAATTATTTAAAATGTTAATTTTTATCTTAATTGTTCACACATTTTCCTGGTATATTGTACACCAAAATGGGTACAGGAAACAGTCGAAGGTCGAGTTGCAAGGATCAGTTTTGGGAATTTAAATATAAGAATTGACAGTCAATGATTCAACAGAAAATCAATCAGTCCTAGTCTAAACATTATGAATTCCCTGTGAAGCTGTGTCGTCTTTTGAGAAAATGAAACCCTCCTCATCTGTTTCATATTGTCTCTTACAAAACGTTCAGCTTATGCCTCTCTGAAACAACAGGGAACAGTTTCATTACGCCCACAATCTTCCTAATCCCTCTCCGTTTATTTCAGTTCTCATCAGTGGCCTCCATCTCTGATCCTCTCCCTGCGAAATAATTAGGTTCCTCAAACAAACTGATGTGTGAAAACTGAAACGTCATTTTTCCAGCTGAAATACTCATATGCACTTAAACCCACTCTGGCCTGCGACGTTACTTTCCTCCTCCAACAACAATACGCATCTGTTTGAGGAAGGAAAAGGAAAAATCTGACCTTTTGTGAGGCTTCAGTTCGTCCTGGCACAGACAATCTGCTGAGCTCAGACAGGAGGAGGATGAGGAGGATGAGGATGAAGAGGGAAGTGTGACATTTTGCAGAGTGACATTTTCTGAATGCGAGCCACTGTTCACAAAGAAACTTCCCTCCTGTAACATTTTCACTCCTCGTCTCTGTCTCTTCTCACTGTAGTAAACACTGCGGCTGCTTCCAAACCTCTCCTCTTTTTTAATGAAGAGATCCACAGCAACCATGTTGTTATCTGGGCTGTGGCTCAGCGGCGCTTTATTTACCTCATGTCCCCTGGTGGGACTGCGCTGCCCAGTGAAGGTCACCTCACACTGGGAGAGGAGGCGTTAGAGGAGACAGGCTGGAGGTGACCTGCTGGGTCTGACCTCATATTAACACACACCTCATCTATCTTTCCCCCGTTTCTTTAGTTTCTTTTTCCTTTAGTTGTTTGTCTTTAACTCTGTTTTGTTCAGTCTCTCTCTCTCTCTGTATTTCTTCCTCATCCTCTCTCAGCATTTCATGCTTTAGCTGTAGCTTTGTGTGTCAGAGCAAGTCTGTCTGTTTGGAGTTTTGTTTCACTCCAGCTTCCTGTTCTTACTTTCATCCACTAGATAACAGCCTGTCAGTGTTGATGACTAAAAGATACTATTGACAGCTCTGCTTATACCATAGCTGTCTGAGCTAATATTAGCTTCACAGACTGACTTAAGGTTGTGATTTAGAGCTTTTACCAGTTTCCATCAGTATAGCAGAAAATAAAAACATACAGCCTAAAGACGTGAGACTCAGGTGTAGCTTAAAGCTAACTCTCTGGTTCCATGGTAATGTTTTAATCTCTTTTTACATCACTCAAAATATTATGGAAACTAAGCTAAGCTGAGCTAAGACATCTAATAGAGCTTGAAGGTTCGTGTTTTCTGGATGTGGAGTGACTGTGCCATAAGCTTAAGCCTGTAAATACAGAGTTTAAACTGAGCAAAGTAAAAAAAACCTGTCTGACCACTATTCCTAATTGGCTAGTTTTCATTTGCACATGGGGATTATGTAGCACACTACTTGAAAATAATGTGACACAGTCGGCTACATCTGTTTTGGACTTTAGGATCATTTGCTTGAAATGTGATAAAATTGTGTTTTTTCTCTAAGAGGCCATCTTTGGTTGAACCTACACTGTGGATAGGGCTCTAAACAGACAGTGGCCTCTTCTTTCCAACTGGCCAACTTATGGAATTAACCCTAATTAGGTACAGCTGAATAAATATGCCAGCATTGGTTGTTATTTCTGTAAAATATTGATGGTTGCTGGCTAAAATTGAAAAGCATGCAGGAAGAATAAAAGCCACAAAAACTGCAGTGGCCTAAAGCGATGCAGTGGACGTGGACCTGCACATGTTGACCACTGCAGACAACAGGTTGAAAGGTTGTCCTTATGCAAAGTTTGCAATTTGCAGCCAAAAATGACCATCTGACAAATCCTGCACTGTCTGTCTCTGAGTTTTTCTTCCTCTTTCACCCTCACCCCCTCCTCCCCTCCCCTGCCCTCCCTGATCACACTGTGTGTTTGGGAGGGCATACATGACCTCATGCCGACCCAGCGGTGGAGTCTTCTCAGAAGGTCTCTTATCTCTGCCCGCCGTGCTCTGGTGTGGGCTGACTGTGGGTGTATCTCTGCACCAGCATTTTAACTTGTGGCTATTTTCTGTAGCTGTGGTTGTTACTCCAGCCGGCGTCTGTTTGCAGTTTCACACAAAGGCCAGATAGCATTTTTCCTCTACAGCAGGTTGTTGGAGGTGGCAGAGTACTCCTCAGCATGGCGCCTTTCAACCTCAGGCTTTTAGTTTAAAGACGACATCACTACCTGCCATAATGTGATCTCTGCCCTGACAGCTGCAGCACACAGATAGAAACAGAAGATTAGCTGCAGCAAACCCACTGAAAAACACAGCGAGGACATACACAGCAAGATTTTTAGCTACATTTGTTGTAAATTTTTACACCTGACAAAGCCAGCTAACAGATTTCTCTGTAGTCACTGTGCTCTGGCACGGCTCGTTGGGTATTTGTTTGAGCTGTCGTTTCAGTTTTTTAAACAGAAAAATCCTGGCAGCTGTTCTGGAAAAGCCTGATCTCTCCTTGAGTATTCAGCCAAACAAGTTTATGAAAATTTAGAAGCAGGCCATGTAGTTATAGAGTTTTGGAATCTTATTTAATTTTGTAAAATCGTGGTTTATTTGATGGGGCAGCTATTCATTTCATCATCTAAGCACTTGACATAGTTTGCAGACTGGTCGGGTTTCAGCAAGTGGCACATTTTTTAGACTAAAGTGTTCAAATAAAATTAAAAAAGATAATTTCTTTATTAAAGCCCCAAAGCAGCAACTGTGAAACTCCTGAGCTTCAAGGCTACGAATGGGAGGTTTCTCCCTTTTTATACAAAAAACACACTAACACAGAAAAATACCAACCTTATTAGAGAATTTTTAATTAGTTGAGTCCTAATTAATCACTACAAAAGCCTAACCTTGATTTTAATTAGGCTCAGAGTTGCTTCCCAGACTTCGACCTTCTCTTCCTCTGTATTGAATGTTCAGCAGACAAAAGCTAATCACGCACAGACTGATGACTCCTGCCTGTTATTTCTCAGCAGTCATACTTGTGCTCTCTCCATAAGGTCCAAATGCTTAAACAAAACTGAATTTAGGGTCTTGCAAGTACAGACTCTCAGACACTGACGATACAGTGATGTACAGTGATTAAAATGCCTTAAAATGTGTTAAAATCTGCAAACATCACTAAGTTATATTGAATATTAATTTCATTTTTGTCTGAATTCCCCTTTTTGTGTACTTTAGGTAAACCAGTGTAACCTTTTAAACACATTTCTTACATTTCAGCTCGAGAAAAACATGAATGATTGAATCCATGTCATAGAGAAGGACCCTGTGGTGTTTTCCTCAGTCACTATGGTGATTGAAGGGTGTGACGAGCAACAAGGGCCTTGACTTGAACCAGAAATATTGCAGTAGTGAACACCACAATCTAACGTCTAAATTAAAACCTGTCAGTCTGTAGTTTTGGTCCTTTTGTGGAGTGCAGGTCTATAACTGTGACATCTGTTTTTTGCCTAAAGAACGTGAATAAGATGCAGGTACTATAATTTCAAGATGTGCACAGAAAATCTGTTTCTGTCTTTTTCTCTGCCTCAGTTTATGGGGCTTTTACTTCATACAGATAGTGTGTCATGTTCTGTGAATTATCCCTCCAGGGAGAGTTTCTGGTCTCAGGTTGAGGATGACAGTTTGAAGGTTTTCCTAGAGGTCTCTCCAGTTTTTGTCTGACCTGTGAAGTTCCCAGTTGGCTGATACACCGTCGTGCTGGACTGTACACTGTGTGCGATGAATGGTTCCTCTGTTTTCCCTCCTCGCTGTCTGTTTCTGTCTGTACAGAGAGTTTTTTTTCTGAAAACAGGAGTAAGGAAAGAAAGTTCACGATCTCGGAGGTGTGGGTGTTGTCTGCGGTTCGAAGGGTCTGTGTGGTGAGGTGGTTTGCCTTGCTTCAAGGTCTGTGCATCTGTCCAAAACCGAACATGCAGTCAATTCAGAGGTTATAACGTGGTCAGCCCGTAGCTGTGTTGGTACGGTTGCCATTAACAACGTCGCTGAGAGGCAGAGGAGATGCTGTGCTGTTACTGATTAACCATAGAACACTGCACAGATAACAATCTCACCGGGAACGACGAGAACACAGAAACCATAAATTTGCCTCGAGCTGTGGATCCAGATCCAAATCTCTAATGATAAAAAGAATAATCTGTCTCCCATCTGAAAAAGTTAGTTTTCCCTGCAACTGCATGACGAGGGCGCAGCGTGCTTTACCAGCTTCCCCTAGCGAAACTATGTGCACTGAGATCATTTAAATGTACTTGAAGGAATTTGAAGGAACATTTAACCCACTCAAAGTGTCATTAAGAGTAACTGGTT
The DNA here is from genome assembly GCA_033238685.1 of Lates japonicus. Classification (NCBI taxonomy): domain Eukaryota; kingdom Metazoa; phylum Chordata; class Actinopteri; family Centropomidae; genus Lates; species Lates japonicus. The sequence continues at coordinate 257,685 of BRZM01000106.1, forward strand.
GCTTATATTGGAGTAAACACGCTTGAAGCTGGTGTTGCCAGGAGCCAAGTGCATTTTGGAGCTGTTTCCTTTAGACGGACTTGAATTTGACCTGTGGTTGTTTTTATGGAAACATTCCTCACAGTTTTCTTTCATGTCAGCATCTGAATGAGATTTTTTTTTCTTTCCTCTTTTCGATTGTGGCATTTCAGCTCATTAAATCATTTTATCCTCCATGGTGTTATGTGGGAGACTGTGCATTTTTCTTTCTTGGATTTTTTTTTTTGTCTTGCTTCGCGTGTGGACAAACAGTTTTCCACAAACCACAGCTGAGGATAGGCAACATTTGTCCTGGCTCACTTCACACTCCTCCCTATATTCCCTGCATCTCCCTCCATCATTCACATCCATTCGTCAGACTACTTTGCTTCCTTTCCTTACATTTTTCTCTCGCTGTCATATTTCTCCCTCCCCCCTTTTTCCCCCCTTAAGTACCTTGTTCCAGCTTGAACACAGCTGGAACACATCAGCACATGTATCAACTCCATGTATTCACACACACACACACACACACACACACACACACACACACACTGATCTCTGACGCAGCAGTACAGCCCATGCCCCCACTGACAGACAGGAAGCAGATATGATGCAATGCAATCCTGCTCAGACACACATGTGATTAATCTCATGATGTAACAGGCTGAATTCTGTCAGCTCACGTGACAATTCGAGGCAGACCACTAACCTGTTCACCTCCAACAATAACAACAACACCACACACACACACACACACACACACACACACACACACACACACACACTCACTCAGCTCCACAGTCAGCAGGTTCAGACTTGTGTCTGTATCTGTCTCCACATTTCACAGAGCACCTTTCACTTCCCCTCAGTCATTTGTTTCTAGGCCTGGGTATTAAATATTTTGGTACCAACTGAAACGTGTCCATAGCTGAAAATCGTCAAGTGTTGAAAGCTGTCAGTTGCTTGATAAAATAGTTTTGTGTTTACCTTGATATGAAGGTGGAGTTCCTTTCTACCTGCAGTGGATCCTTTGGGTCCTGTGGATTGCTGGGTGGGGCCTCCATGGATCTGGCTTGTTCCAGATCACCCCACAGATGCTGGATCAGATTGGGATCTAGGGAGTTTGGAGGCCAAGTCAACACCTTGGGCTCTTTGTCGTGTCAGTTTTTGTGGTGTGGTGGGAGCATTGTCGCTGTTGCCAGCAGAACATTATATTGTGACAAGATGATCAGTGTTATTCACTTCACCTGTCAGTGGTTTTAATGTTGTGGCTGATCAGAGTATATCACTGAGTTTAGACAAGATTTAAGATTTGAACACTTCTCAAGAGCTTCTTTGGATAAATGAAAAGCTGAAACTCAAGTATTGTACTGGCACTAGTATCAAAATATTTCAAACAGCATCCAGACATTTTTTCTTTTCTCTGTGGAAAGTAATCCAAATCCATGATTTGGTTTGGACCTCAATTTTTTTATTTAGTTATTTGTATGTTATTTGTATGATACAAGATTGTGATAGTGTTGATGTGAAATGACACTGTATTGGTTTATCATTATGTCCTTAGAAATTATGGAAGGAATTGCTGCAACAGTTTTACAGAGATTTCACAAGATGATGTCTTAAAATGCCTTTTTTTCTTGGTCTTTGCATCTTGAGAGGTAGTTGTACATGTTTATATTCAACAAAGTAAATAGGAAATATAGAATAATATCACTTTGGTGTACTGTACCAGTCCAGTGAGGAATCAATGCCCCACATTGACATTAACTTCTGAATGTCACCAAAACATCAAAAAAATATCTGCAGAAGATGCAGTTGAGGAAATACACCGACCCACCGCAACACACCCAGTCAGTACGGCTGTTAATGAATATTCAGGTGGTGTCTGACAGGTGATGAATGTAGATACTTGATGAGTGGTGGGTTGGTGAAGCAGCAGGTACAGGCTGTACTGTGAGTGCTCTGTCTCCTCGTCACTATGCTGACAGCAAACACCAACCAGCTCAGTAGCTGGAGGCCAAACAGCAGCAGAACCAGGTCTGTAGCACCAGCAGGTCCAGACACCAACAAAGATCTGCCGCACTGATCTTTTTAATGGAATTTTTTCATAAGCACACAGCTGAGACGTGACAAGAGAGACAAGCTGGGGTAAACAATGTTATTCTAAGTATGTAATGTTCCTTTAGTCTGCTGACACTGTGGGATGACTGAGACATTAGACACAGCTTAAGAGGCCTGAACACATGATGATGATTCCCAGAGGAGAAGCTGCTGTCACCAGGGTGCAAATTACATTTGACACATGCACCATATACTGTCAGTGTGCAGAGCCCGAATCCAATAACACCCGGGGGGATGAGAGATCACTTATAACCTCTAATGAGGGAAAACTAAACAGAAAAGACAAACAAAAACAGGATTATGGGAACTTAAGGTCACTGTATTGCAGGTTACTCTTTCCAAAACACTTCCTGTTTGCAGCTGCACTGTCACATGACACACAAGTGCTCAAAGTGTTGACAGCAGTTTCATTTTAGGTGTCAGTCTCTACAATCAACTATAGTTTATATGGTGGATTAAAGTTGAAAAAGGGAGTCAGTCTGTAAAATCTGATGGACTGCTTTGGATAAATATTTTACTGTTCAGCCTAGTCTCCTCACAGCTAATCTGAGGGTTTGTTTAAAACCTGTTGGATTGTCTGACTGCTGATTCTCACTCTGTCGACCTTAATTTTTGTAATGTGGCAATGTTCCTAGATCTCTGGATTTTATTTTTCCAAGAGCAATGGTAGCCAGACCTACAAGAGCTCCAGGTACTAAACTACTGCTAGGGCTAATTTTTTGTTGGTTTTTACAGATGTGAAAAACACAGATTTTCCACACATGAATATGTTGTCATGTTTACAGTAAACGGGGTCCTCTGTTAACAAGTTCCATTCAACAACTAATAATACAGAGAAAAAAATCTGCTGAATGTTGAAATCTGCCTTCCACTGTGGTCTGTTCAGATGCTGAGGCAACACTCCAGCACTTCTCTCGTGGTCAGCCTACACTCCCACACACAGCGGTTTTGTGAAAAACAACCCAACATGTGGCTGTTTCCTCACTAAACCAGCGAACGCAAACAAAGACAACTCCGACAACAAACCTCATCCCTTCATTCCTCATGGTGCACTTTGCTGCGTAATGCCGAACCATCCATCTCCCCGTGCTGCGCATTTGCATCTGCTGCATTAAAATTCACTTGCCAGCCAAGGGGGGGGGTGGGGGGGTTGATTTTACAGCACTACTTCTTCAGCCGTCAGCTCATTGAATTCAACAGTCAACACACTCCGGAGCCAGGAGAGTTTTTAAATCACGTTTTGGATCGTCAGGCCTCTTTTGCTGCCAGAAAAACAATACACAAGATTGATAGAGGCTCTTTTTTTTTTGCTGTGTGGGCCTGAGCTGCAGTGAAATTATAAAGACTGTGGGAGAGGTGCTCTGCTGACGAGCAGATCTGTCTGTCCACTGCCTGTCTGTCTGTTTGGTCAGTGGCAGGATGCTGCTCTAGGTAAACGACCACTGATGAAATCTGCGCCCATTAACGTGTGTTATCTTTGAGTTCTTTGTTAGAGAGAACTTCAGCTGGGAGCTTGGCTTCAGCTCCACGTGGTGACAGATGTGATAGATTGTGGATGTGCGTGTTACATTAAAGTGTGGCGTGGCTCTCCGCGGGACGTGACAAAAGATGGATATCGGCCCAAATGTAATGCTGCAGGAACACAAGTCTAGAGGGAAGCTGGGAGGGAGGGGGGAGGAAGAGAGAAGGGAGAAGAAGATTATGAAAACTTGGTTTTACTTCCCTGTGAGTGTTAGTTAATAGATGACGTGTACCACGCATTATCTACATGACTTTATCTATCCATTAATCATGTCTTCTGGCTGTTATTTTGTTTAACTGGTGGCTGCTTTTGTTCTTTGTTAACTTTTAATCACTCTGTAACAGTGAAAGATGATGTAGTCTGATCTGGGTTTTATCTGAAGGATGTTGGATCACAGAATTGAGTTGCGTTGCTGAGCATTTAGTTGAGAGACAGTCATCATCTTTATTTCACTCCACGCTTCAGATTCTCTTTTTTAACCACTAAATCTTGTTTAGGGCTGAACTTCAGTCACAGAATATTCACTGCTCTTAAGGAGGCAAATACGAGTCGCGAGGTTCTTTAAATTAAAACCTTTCTTGTAGGGAGGAAAAGCAAAGCTATACTGACATCTGTGGGTTAAGATGTAAAAGTCTGTTGAACCTCTGACCGCACTGATCATGACCACACTAATCTGTTATGTAGAGTTGCGCTAGATTGCAACACTGTCACTACGAGCTGCAGCGCCAGCAGGATTATGAGCTGCTCATGCTTTTGCTAATCTCACATGAAAGTAAATTGAATATTTTGGGGTTTCAGTCTGCTGATCAGACAAGACAGGTGTTTCAGAGAAGCTGGTGAACCTGGAGCACTGAAGGTCACACTAAACAAAGAACAAGAAAAAGGTCCGGCCTCATATAGCTGATACTGATCCATGACAAATTGACCTAATGGGTGCAAATTACGTGGATCAGTTTGGACATCTCAAACAGATGATGCACTGCAGTGTAAATAAAACACCCCCCCAGTCCTGACCTCTGTTCTCCTTGCAAACAGCCTCCATGTTTGTGCTGTAGACTTTGATGTTGACCGTCTCAGACAGACGGGTGTGTTTACTCGTCCCTCGTCTGTTGGTGACACAGGAGGAAATAACCTGCTGCACTAACGACCGAACACACACATCGCAGCAGCCTGTGTCTCTCTGCCTTTGTAGAACTAGAAAGAAGATGTTTGCATGTGTGTGAAAATGTGTTTGAGATAGAAAAGCGAGTGTGTTTATACTTCCCAATGTCACTTCTCTGCTTTTATGCTCTGAGTTGTGCAGAGAGTGTTGATAGCAGTGGTCTTGTAAAGCTGTGTGTGTCTGTGGTGATAGCTGAGATACATCACAGCCCAGCACACACACACACACACACACACACACACACACACACACACACACACACACACACATACATACACAGACCCTGAGCTGTCTTCCATGTTAGTACATTTCATTTTCAGCCTGTACAGTAGTTTTTCCAGAGCAGCCGGGATTGTTGGTAATCAAGACACTCCCTCCCCTTCCGGGTAGATTGTTGTCAGTCTGCCACCTGCCGTTAAACACGGAGTTGCAGCAGGAGGACGGGCTGCTAAAATGAATTCAGGATGTATTCAGTGCTGCAGTGTTACACTGAGCTAGCTTTCCCAGAGGCACCCCATCATTAGCAGCACAGACCTGCTGTAGCTGGTCAGTCGACAATATTGTGTGCATACATGACAATCAGTGTCATGGTGACAGGTACAGGTATCCTCTGTTTGGTCAGCATGTTTAATGAGGTGACAACCTGATCAACATTGCTCACAGTAAATTTGCATTTTTATATTGATTGTGTCTGTTAGGGGTTCATTTTAAACAGTCTTTAATTCAACTTAATGTCTTTTTCTGAAACTCCGGTCAAAACGGCCAGAAAAGCATGAAATTGTCCACATCTTGAGGCATAACTAAACCAAACAAAACAGTTAATTAAGGAGTTTATTTTGATGGTTTTATCTGTGATTTGCACATGTTTAGTATTGTGGATGGGTCTGTTTACATCCTGATTTTATTTGTCCTCATACAATCTTATAACTGAGCAGTAATGAGGATTTATATCAATTTCTCTCACTGTGATAAAACTTCGGTAAATCAATGCTTTTACCTTTCTCTCACTGTACACTGGCTTTCATGAGCAGCGAAGGTGAAACTGTCTTTCTGACCCAATGAAGGCACGAAAGCTGTAGATTTAGTACCGTTTGACACGAGCGTAAAGCAACACGCGTGTCCATTGTTCTATATGTTAATGAGATGCACAAGTATTCACCGAGGGGCCTGTAGCGGTTTACGTATTTCCATTCCGAGTTAATGGCAGATACATGATTACATACTGCGTGTGTTCATGGGTGTTTATCGCTGTGCATTTTACTTGGTTTGTGAGATGTCTGGTTTGGTTTACTGGCGGAAGTCATCCAAACTGCCCCACGTGCGTCAAGGCCTGGGAGCCGAGTGTGTGTGTGTGTGTGTGTGTGTGTGTACACGTGGGTGTCCAGATGTTTTCAAAAGTTTGGCTAAAGGTTGGTCCACTAGCAGAGAGGAGTTGAGATAAGGGAGCCTTGTTTCCATGGTAACGGCAGATGTTTCAAAGTCGCTAACCAGAATCCCACACGCAGACGTTCTGCATGTGTGTGTGTGCGTGTGTTATTGTGTATTTTCTCTGAGCGTCTCGAGAAAGCTTGGGGCTGTTAGCGAAGTCCAGAGGAACTCTTCCTTTATTACACCGACAAACTGAATTGAGGTTGCCTCCACCCTGCAGCCGTTTGCGACAGAGCGAGCGAGAGAGACCACGCGGCTGAAAGTGTCGGCACGACAGAGGAGCCGCCATCACCCCGCTGAGTGCCCTCTTACACTGCCACTGCTCCAAAACAGGTGGGTGTGTGTTCGTGGTGTTAGCCATGTGAGAAGGAGGTGTGGTGTCAGTGAGCATGTTTATGCTGTGTTTTATGACTTTGTTTTGGCTCCCAGCCTGCCTCACAGGGAACCAGCATGGTCTGACTGGCAGTTCCTGGATTTTTCACCACTCTGGAAACAGGTTTAGAATATACAGGAGATTGATTATTAGAATCTGACTCTTTTCAATGTGTCAGTATTTAACACAAAATCAACAACCAGATTAAACTTGACTTTAGTAATGTAAGTGTTGTGCGTACTTTTATTTAAAGTAAACAAACCATGTACAAGCTGAATGTTTGCTGTGCTGGACTTGAGCCTCTTGACTCTTGTTTGTATCTAAGAGTTGGATTGATTATTTTCTTGATTTAATTGATTTAATGCTTGGCCTATAAAATGTCTGTCTCATGATCCCAGAGCCTGAGTGTGACATCTTGAAATCAAGCTACAGTCTAAAAAAGATCAAAGGCTATATAAATGAATAGAGAGAAACATCAGGATCTCAACATCCTTGTTTTAGATCATTGACAGAAGTACAAGGCTGTGTTATAGTACCTGATATGAAACTTGAGTGCCCCTACATCGATTATTCTCACACAGTGCTTATATTTTGCCGCATCACTCCTGACTTTGTGGAGAAAATCTCTTTTCGCTCTGATCTGATATATTGTGAACGATGTCAAGGAAGAGTGCAGCATGGATCATGGGTAAGACACACTCAGAACCTTCGTTGTCACCCTGTTTTGACAACATATTGTTTGTATATTCTGTGTGCCTAAATATGATTTTAGCATCATGCTTGAATAAAGTCTAACAGGACGTCTTGTTCTTCTTTCTCTCTCCGCTCTTCATCTCCTCCAGAAGGAGTTTGCAGCTCCCCCTCCTCTCCCTCTTCAGTGAGCTGAGTAATCCTTACCTGTCGCCCAGAGCAACCGCTGCCACGAACCAAACTGCACCGTGAAGAAGGCCCTAGCTAGGATGAGAGCGGCCCGACGTAGCAGCATGGCTACAATGTACACACATATACAAGACTCACATATCTACACACAAGGCTGGGAAGAGAAAAAATATAGATGCTTTCATCTGACGAACTGTATCATAACAGCCTTTTTAAATCTAGTTTAAGATAAATAAATAAGATCAGATACACAATCCTACAATGTACAGAACCAAATATCCAACAGTCAACTCATAAATACCTGATAAATAAATCCAAGAAAGTACTTAGTCAGCTTATAATACATGTTACTTTTAACAAGTTAAAGGAGCTATTTGTAAGTTTAGCTAACATTAGCATTAGCAGTTGTTTACTCACCGGTTTAGAAAGAAACAAAGTTCAGTGTCAAATTTATTCCTTTACTTCACTGAGAGCTTTTGTCTCCAGCAGAAAGCAACAACCAACAAGTTTGGCCTCTAGTCCACACCTTCTTTCTATCAGTTACCATGCTAACCAGTCAGCTCCAGCCCAGACACCTGTCTTGTCACCTTGATAGGGTCCCACTTTCTCTGTCCAGTCTGTCCTGGAGGAAGACAGATCTGTACCATCAAAACATTTTCAGTTCTGTGTACTATCATGCCTTTTCTTTGAAACCTTAGGTTTAAGTCCCATAATATTATGATTTTAATGACCTTTATTTTCTTGAAGTCCAGTTCCTAATACTTCTTTCTCATATATCCGATAGGCACTTCTAAACTTCGCCTCGGTTCTTTGCTTCCTTTGTGTGTTTTGGTATGAAGCTGCACCAGAGGCAGGTCGCCAGTCAGCAGCTGCCAAGTCTTGATCTCAATACGGGTCTAATATGATCTCTGATAGTTTGAACACTTCACCCTTACATGCACAGCACTCATCATTAATAGGATAGACATTTGAGGTCATCCTGTGATGCAGGATAACCGCAGAGATCGCCTTTGTCTTTAATCCTGTACATCTATATGTCCATATCTGTACAGTGAAAATCTCCACCAGATTATCTTCCGCTATGTTTCACCAAACAGAGGTCATGCAATGATATTATCCCGTGTCAGCAGCTCAGAAATGTAGGGTTGGTTGTATTTTTCAGTTTTCATGAGGATCCGTTTTATGTTTTTGTCTTTATTTAGAAGGATAGCCAGAAAGTAGGCATGATTAATGTTAGCCTTACCGAGCTCTTGTGCCCTTTTGAATTTCAGCAGTGTTTTTCAGGTTGGTGACTATGTCTGAATTTGATGTGATATGATTCACCTCAGTTTAGTGCGAAACACAGACGGCCCTCAGTGATCCTAGTCCAGTGTGAAAAGATCAGTGTGTAAAAGCAGGCTGGTTTGGTTGCTGGGAGTCTCCATTTTCTCCTCCTCCTCCCTCCCTCCCCTCCACAGGTGTTAGCTGCTGCCCTGTCCAGTGCCCGCACGCAGGGTGAGCTGGGCTGACTGGCAGGGCCCTCTGGAGCCTTTGGAGGTCAGTCATAGCATCTAGGAGGAGGGAGAGGTTAACAACCTGGTCCGCATGAGGAGCCAGACCCTGGGACAATCTGCTCCATCACTCACCGGACTGGTCAGTGCACAAACCCAAAACACACACATGCAGAAGCTGCAACACTCCTCATGCTTAGACGAGATTTTGGCGTTACATTAAAAAGTGATCCTGTCTGTTAGACTGAACCTCTGCCAGCTGAATGCAGGGAGGCAGACTGAGGATGACTCAGGCTTTTACAGCCAACCAACACACACACACACACACACACACACACACACACAGAGGCACTTAACATCCACAGGAACACTTATTTACTCACAGCTGAGAGGAAGTAAATGGAGCAGAGATGGCAGTTTGTGTGATGTAGTGTAGTGTGTACTCTGCCATGTGTGTTTGTGTGTTTGGGAGTATAATGGGTCAGCATGCAGCATAGTGCAGTGCTGAGTCCAAATGACCATAGTGTGGAAGAAAGCTGCTGCAGTGTGTGTGTGCACGTGCTCGACTCTGACTCCTGCTGGTGGTAGAGGGGATTACACAGGGAATCTAAAAGACAACTAAACATCCATCCATCCGTTATCTATACTGCTTATCTGTTAAGGGTCACAGGGGGCTGGAGTCTATCCTGGAGCCTACATTGGGCGAGAGGCAGAGTACACCCTGTACGGATCGCAGTCCATCGCAGGGCTGAAAACTAAACATATTTTTAACATTTTATCATGTTTACTTTTTATTAGTTTGAATTTAGAGGTTATTTTCTTTCTCTCTCTATATAACAATGTCTAAACTGTGTTTTTATCTGGGCCTCACAGTCTGAGGGCAACAACTTCAGTCATTTTTTCATTGCCATTTAATCTGTTGATATTTATTCACTTAATTGTTTCTTTTATAAACTTATTTCAGACGTCTGTGACTCTTTAAATTATTGGCCGACAATAACAGAAATCTAAAACATGTTGAAAAGGAGAAAAGAAAACAAATTGAGGAGCTGATTTAGTTTTTTAAATGACTGAAATGATTGAAAGTATTTTAATTTCATTTTATTTTAAGGTCGTTTCATTTCAGTTCTCCTGGACCCGCCCAGTCATCTTAGTTATAAAGAACTGTGTTTGATTTAGCAATTTAGAATTGGCACCTATTCTTCATCCAAAGCTCAAATCATATTTCTCCCAAATGAGAATAAGAAAAAGATCAATTTGCTCAACCTGCTTTTCTTGTACATTTTTCTGATATGACTAACACTTAAAATCATCACCATGTGTTGAAAACAGAAATGGTTAAGAAGTGAAAAAGACAAAATAAAACCAGAGGAACTGAAGCTAAATCAGAGCTTCACCTGCTGAGGCCTGATCATCTGGATTATCTGATACAAGACTGTGACACCGTTAAACATGAACTGCAGCTGAAAGCGTCCAGCAGATGGCAGCTGTGTTTAATGTGGCGAACATCACCGGGTGCTTTGTCTCACATCTGCTGAGTGCTGCAGCAACTTAATCACAGTTTACTCACTTATAAATCACACGTTCCTTTAGCTCATTTTTGGATGTGTTAGGTCTTTTTTTCAGCCTCATAAACTTTATAAAACACATTAAACTCAGTCCTGTGTTCAGCAGCTCTCCATAGACTCAGCACATACAGTCCATAAATATTGTGCCAGGGATAAATAAATATCCTCCTCTGTGTTTCTGTGGCTGAGCTGGTTAAAGGACCACCATCTGTGGTGAGTGTCAGTTGGACAAAAATCCATTAAGCTAAAATGAATTGTGTCTTTAGTTTATTTTGGCTGCTTTGAATGACTTCATAATTAGCTTTCTCTTCCTCCTCTGTGAGTCTCTGGGAGGCATTGCTCGATGCAGCCAGCAGGAAATTGTAGCTTGGATTTAAAAACGGAAAATGTGATCTGCAGAGTTATTCTAGTTGAGCAAATAATCGCAGGTTATTATATTTCTCAGGGGCAAGTTTATTAATGTTTTCCTTTTTCTTGGCAGACTCATCCCTCTCTCCTGCTCACTGTTACTCTCTGTGTCTCTCTGACCCCGTTTCAGTCGCTCTCTCTCTGTTTCTCAGTAAACAGCAGTTCATGCACATCATATTTCAGCCCAGTGTTGTTCCTCAGGGTCACGGCTGTCAGAGGTTTTTATATTACGGGGCTTAAAGCTCCATCTCATGGTTTGAATTGACTTACATTAGGATTATGAAGAACACCTGAGCCCCTCTGACTCACTTGTCATGTTTCTCACCAGTCTCCATCTGTTTTTCCTCTCACCTTCTGTATCATATTTTATATAATACAGGAGAGAGGAGGATTTTCTATCGGACCTGTTATTTTCCTTTATCATTTTTTTTGCATTTTTAAACCTAAATCTATATTATATATATTATATTTGTGGCTGTTGTCGTTTTTTCCTGATGTTGATTTAAGATTCAAGATCAGTTTTCTGATCGTTATGCAGCATGAGTCACAGATGTAGTCCCTCCATGCTTCTTACACAACATTTTTGAATTTGCATCTGAAGGAATGTAAACAGCAGCAACAAACAAACAGCAGACAACAAGGTCGATATCCAACACCGTACACCATTGATGTCAGCCTCGTCCCACCTGTGTTCTTCCAGAATACGGTCTGCCCATTAGTGTAACATAACAAAGCTTATGCAAATAGAATGGACTGCACATTAAAACCTGTCTCAGTATGATACAGTCTAGTACAACACCACCATTGACCACGCCAGAAATAATAAACATGTACTTTAGTTGAATGAACACCTGTATGAAAGTATCAACAAACACAGAACATTATAAACTTCATAAATGATGGCAGAGCTGTTGCATTGCATTAGGCTGTACAGGTGTCCCACTGAGTGAACCTCACAACATCAATCCTAAAATGTCAGATTGTTGTTAAGCTTCTTTATATCAGACTCAAGGATAGACATACTTCTGCTCTGAGGAATTTCAGAAATAGCTCCAGGAGAATTTGATTTAATGCTCAGTTTCTGGTGCAGAATTATTTATTGCAGTTTCTGATGATTCAAATAAATTCCTCTGAAAATACCTCACTATGAATACAGGTAAAAAGGCACGTAAAAGAAAAATAAGCACACTTGTCTAGAACTGTGATGGAAACCTGTACATTTATAACATCATCACAGTCAACATATTTCCCGATAGTTGTATAGTAACCCCTGTGTTTAGGTGTCTAAGTGATAGCCAAGATATAAACGGTAAATATTCATATATTACTTTGGCGTTCATCACCTATAAAACCTCTTTAATGCTGCCACAGTGGGAGGATTAGCGTTTAAGAATTTATTTGTCCCCTTGGTGTTGGAATTAAAAAGTGTGCCAGGCCACACAGAACGTTAATGGACAGAAAACGTCCTCCCTCAGGCTCTGGACGTGTGTGTGTTGTTGATTTGTGTGTGTGTGTTATGAATGGAGTGTGTGTGTGTGTGTGTGTTGGTGAAAACATTTGCGGACACCCAGATGGTGTTTACCTCTAGACTAATGGACGAGGGTCTGCTCGCTCCTGCTTCCCGTCTCTCTGACACACTTCTATTTAAGTGCGTGTGTGTGTGTTTTCCAAGGGTAACGACCAAGTATTGCCTGGTAACCCCTGCAAGAGCCAGGTGGTGTGTGTGCTTTTGTGTTTCCAGTAAAATTGGCCCTAAGTGCTCGGCACCTGGACAGTACATGGACACAGAGTTTTTGAAAAAGAAAGAACATGATTCTTTTTTTTTTTCTTTGAGAGCTCAGTTCTTTCATCGAGCAGCTTCATTCACTGAAGGGGTGAAACTTTACAATAACACACAATCGAATTAGCATATTATTAGCATTTGTTTTGGAGGGGAAAAAGAAATGACAGACTCTGCTGGAAGGGGAATACAGGGCTGAACATGAGTGCTGCCGTATTGTTGCAGCCTGTTTTTTTTGGCACATCATCATTAAACACAGTGAGACGGTGCTGGGGAGGGAGACAGATACACGAGAGTTTGAAACGAGTAGATCACAACCAGATTCAGGTGAATAAAAAAACCTCTCTCAGCTTGTTGTTTATCTGTTTACCTCGCCACTGAAAATGACCCTCAGCCGTTCACTGACAGACAGTTAACAGGAGTTCTCCTCCACAGTGTCCTGACACTGAGACACCGCACCAGTTGCTTAATGCCAGGATCAGACTACACAGTTGATTCGTCTCTCTCGGTGGTCACCATGTCAGATTAGACAATCATAGAGCTGTTAATTCTTGCCGCATCTTTACCCCAATTTCACGTTCACGTCCTTGTGTGTCGTCTGGAGGGACGGTCAAGACTCCAGAGAGCACATTGGAGGAGACAGCACACTAGGCAGGAAGACATTTTAAAAAATGATGATATGATAGACTTGGAGCGTCGGCGGCCGTCCCAGACAAAACACAGACCCGTTGGTCATTCTCGTGCCATCTGAACTGGACTCTTCACACTAAATAAATAGTTGAATATTGTGAAAATGTTCTGATCATCAGCCCTGACGGTTATTGTATTTTTGTTTAAAACAAATCTCTTTTTCGCATAGATATTGTCACGTCTGTTCAAAACAGCATAAACCACATCCTCACTCCTTTCACACTTTAAGCAGAGCATGTGATAACATCTTTTTTATTTATTTCACTGGCCCCTGCAAGATGTTCATCAGTGCAAGCAAAGATAAACAGAGCAGCTCTGAGACGTACGGCTCTTTGTGAAGTACACTGGCTGTCTGCACAGGCCAGGCCTCGGCCTCAGTGACCTCATCCTGCGTGCTGGTGTGTTGGAGCTGCTGGAGAACAGGCTGATGCAGCTGCCGCTTAAATATACATGAGAACATGTTGAATAATTACTGCGCTCTCTTCCAGTCTCCTCCACCTTGACTGACAGAGACAATGACAGAGACGGTTAAATGGCTTGTCAGCGTTTGATATCAGAAATCAGAGCTGTCGGACTGTTCTAGTCCAGGTCTGTTTGTTGTTTGACATTTGGGCTATACAACGTTATTTTCACTGTTTCTTTTAAGATGAATTCCAGCAGGTTTGAACCACTGACTGTATTTAAAGACATGACAGAAACAACCTCGATCGCCCCCTGGTGGTGAATTTATTTACAAAAAAGGAAATGATGGAAACTTGTGTAAATTCATGTAAAAGTAATGATTTAATGGAAACAAAAACTTGGTGTTTTCATGTGCTTGCAGTTGCCTCCTTGTGGTTTTTGATGCACACAGCAGCTGCTGGTTTCTAGAATTAAAATACACATAATCTAAAGACAAAGCTGCAGCACTATCACCGTCCTGCACTGCTGTTAATTCTGCAGCAAACGGGACCAAATGAAACAAGTAATCATTGTGTGGATTTCGCTCTGACTGCAAGTCGACTGAGAGATTTTTCCTGGTAAGAAACACAGCAGCTCCAAGACTATGCGATGCCGTCTGGTGATGACTCATGGTGGAAGGTTCTGGGAAACAAACACAAAATTAATAGTGCATCGGCGCTTCCTCTCTCTCAACTATCTTGCAGTGTCTCTCACCTGCTTATTTTTCACGACTCTTTACACACACACACACACACACACACCCTCTTTATCACTGCAGGCTGTATCAGTTATCCTTGTATCATCAGCGGTTCTGTTACTAAGGAGGCTGTTCCTTTGACTCTGCTCAGCTACACACCTGGGAGACCTGGACACACCTAAGCTGCCACTTCAGCACACGATACTGTATATGCTGGTACACATATGTTGACGCTCATTTACGGCGGGCAAAATGCCGATTTATTCCGTTATGCTGATTTATTTAGATTTCAGCGGCGGGTTACGCTCCTTACCATGCACCCAGACGTGGGAGACCCAGGACAGCTCGGGACTGGTCTGCTGCCATGTCTCCTAAATCAGATAAAATGCAGGTAGTGGACTTTCCCCTTATATTTATACCGTGTACACGGCTACTGTTACTTAACGCGGGTGTAGTGTGTGAATTTGAGCAGTGCAGTGTGGTCTCCGATCGCGACAAGGCTGTGCACTACCGAAATGGCGATGGTAACTTCCGGCCCGCTGGTTACTAAAATATCTGCTCATTTTGCTCTGTGCCCTCTGTTTTATAACCTGTACACTGCGCAGAAGTTACATGTCAGCGCTGACCATCCTCCCAACTTCCTCTGCTGCACGCATTCTTGCAAGCCGGTTTCCCGGATAACTCGTTTGGTGGTTCCTCATCTCTTTTGCTTTGGGCAAGATGGGCTGCCGGTGAGCGCATCGTTCACACTCAACTTTTTGACGTTTTGGTCACGTCTCTGCTTCCTTGCCTTCCTCAATGCTGGTCATAACGCAAGTGCCGGTGCGATAAGAACTGAGACACAGCAAG